>OU343219.1:147991179-148070584 GCA_910596185.1 Chrysanthemum makinoi | reverse complement strand
ATACGAATCCAGACGCAGACTGATCCAAAGATATAAGTTGTTACAAAGAATGGCATCTATGACCAAATAGAATGCATGAAAAGTGTCCATGAAAAGTGTCCATTTTAAATGGAGGAGCAATCAACTGGAGGAGTGCGAAGCAGAGTACTATAGCTGATTCCACTACAGAAGTGGAGTATATAGTAAAGAACTCACACGCAAGAAGTTGTGTGGCTTAAGAATTTCCTGACAGATCTTGTAGTTGTTCCTAGTATCTTAGATCCTTTGGAATCTACGGTGATAATGTTGGAGCAATAGTGCAAACTAAGGAGTCCAGAGAGCATCACAAAACTAAGCACATACTTCGCAAGTATCACATCATAGAAGTGACGTGATAATTAGACAGATTCCTACGGAAGACAATGTTGTTGATCCCTTGATTAACCATTGTCTCAAGCTAAGCAATATAAACATGTGGAGTTTATAGGAACGAAGTACCTAGATTAAGCTTAGTTTTGTTATTAGATTAGTTTGGACTTAATGAATAAATTTTATGTATTAAAAGAGCTTTGCGAACTCGTTTTTATATAATGTATTGAGTTTAAAGCAAAACATTCTGCGTGTTTTAGTTAACCATTTTCTTGTGTGTTGTCACATTCCTAAAACCATACCATAACTACTTACGCGTCATAAGAGTGACAACTTGGTGTACAGTTCTCGTGAAATATCGGCCTGATCTCTTATTCGACTGAAAATGGAAAAAAGAAAAGCGAAGATTCACGTGTACTTATTCAGGGACTAAGAATTAGGTGACTAGTCCCAGCGAGATATCCTCATTACCTGAGATATTGGGTTATTTAGTTTTATTTTTCATTGAGTTTCGGCTTAGTTTACAGTTACTGCATAAAAGTGTAGCATTGTGTGTTAATGTTGGATTCAGTGTGAGATAAGAATGAATGATTTAATAGTCAAGATGGGATTTTCATACTCTTTTAAAGATAAGAGAAGATATTTTGGGCCGCTCATTGATAACATTGAGTATGATTGCGTGGTCGCGTTGAATAAGTACTTCATATCAATGTTACCTGAGAACGAGAATAAGAAAGTATGTTGAAGCACAGTCCATGCTATGGTAATTTGTTGAATATTACTTGCAAATTGATAGTCTCTACTCTATTATATGAACCTCAATCAGTTGCAGTAACTGGAAGTAATCGAGGAGTACAATTACAAAGTGTGAGAATATGACTCGATAACCTTATATCTCAGGTAATGATCCTTGTCACTAGCTATAGAAACTAGAAGGGGGGAGGTTGAATAGTTTCACCGTTGTTAATTACGTTTTAAAACTTTTGAAACTTTTTGTTATTTTCTTGAAAATTGTTTGATTCGAGGTTACGTGATACCAATTAACAGTATATATGAATACGATAGATATGCATGAAATAAATAATATGTTAATACAAATATCGTCCAAAAACGTTATTTATATTTTATGATCTTTACCTTGTTTTGTTAACGACAAAAGTAAATTTCATTTTTGCAAAGTATAAAGCTTGTCAAGATTATTAGACATTAGTACAAGCTTTTCTTAAATAAGTCTTCAACATTTAAGCATTTGCATATTATCACATTTTGATTAGCTACATATCAATTCACATTGTTAACCTTCTAAACTATAATGTGCCTCAACATTTTTAGATCAAATATGTTTAGTTTCTTAAACAAAACATCACGTAAGTATTTACTTATATATCATGTTAATTCTAAAAATGGAAAACTACATATTACATCATGGCTTGCATCACATTGGAAATCTTTAGAAGATTTTATAGAATATTTTGTTTAGATATTCACTCATCATATCTTACATAATCTTGGAGAGATTTGGATGATCTTTGAATTTTTTTTTTGATCTCCACTGTCAGACTGGCGGAACCAAAATTTATAAAGGGCGGACCCCTTTTTTTGGTTTTGTCCAGTCCGTGATCTGCTGATCACTTGGCCTATAAATAGCAAGCCAACCCAAGTTGTTTTATCATCCCTCATTAGCATAAAACACATACATTCTCTCATTCTATTACATCTAACTCGGTTTTATTTCATTTTAGTGATCATCTTTTGTAGCAAAGAAGATCAAGGCATAATCAAGCTTTAACAAATAGTTGGAAGTCTTGTTTGTTTTGTTGTTGTGTGAATCATTATTGTTCATACATCATTGTTGTACCAAACCATCTTAAACCTCCGAGTGTGAGTGGTTAGTATTTTAGTCCTCAAAATACATAGTGTGTTGGGAGTGGTTGTACCTTGTAAAAGAACTCGACATCTAGCTTTGTGTCGAAATAGTGTAAGCAACGTGTAAAGGTTTTCTCCGCCGATTAAAGGAGCTTGTTGATTAGTGAAGATAACTCTTGAGTTGGAGACTCGGGGAGTGGAGTAGGACAAGGAAAAAGTGTCCTTGTAGACCGGACCACTAAACAAATTTGTCATGGTTTGATTGTTTGCAAATTATTCATTATTTACTTACACATCATTTATCTATATTGATTGATCTCACAATAAGTTTTCGAAACAATTAAAGTTTTTAAACGGTAAAATTATTCAACCCCCTTATAGTTTTCCACAATTGGTACCAGAGCCTCGTTGCTCAATATTTTCTAAAATATATTGTATTTTATAAACTTGAAATGATCCATGGATTCCGAAAACTTTAAAGAAGGACAATCTATGCAAAGACCACCACTTTTTGAAACCAATGGATTTATCTATTGGAAAAACCGTTTTGAAACGTATGTGAAATCAAAAGATATAGATCTTTGGTTTGTTATCATTAAAGGAGATTTTAATCCTACAACAAAAGATATTTCAAATGATGAACAAAAAAGTTAATAGGTAAAAATAATGAAGCTAAAATGATGCTTCATAATGCTTTGCCTAGAAAGGAATATGAAAGAATTTTTATGTGTAAAACCGCCAAAAACATTTGAGAATCTTTAATAACTACACATCAAGGGAATTCACAAGCCAGATAACAAAATTGATCTTCTTGTTCAACAATATGAACAATTTGTTATCCCTGAAGATGAAACCATTGATTGTGGATTTTCTCGTTTTAATACTATTGTCACTTCTCTTAAAGCACTTGATGAATCTTTTCGTAGCAAGAACTTTGTCAGGAAATTTCTTAAAGCACTCCTTCCGAAATGGAGAGCAAAAGTAACGGCTATTGAGGAATCAAAAGATCTCTCAATCATGTCACTTCATGAGCTAATTGGAAATCTCAAAGTACATGAAATGGTGATGGAGAAAGATTCGAAAATCATCAAAGGCAAAAGAGAGAAAGTCAAATCTGTTGCTTTAAAGGCAAGAACGGAATCTAGTGATGATGAAGAATCTTGCTCGGATAGTGAAGACGAGGAGTATGCCATGGTCGTAAGAGACTTCAAAAAGTTCTTTAGAAGAAGAGGAAAGTTTGTAAGGCAACCCTGAGATGAAAAGAAGTCATTCTGGAAAGACTGAGATGACAAAAAGGGAAAATGTGAAAGGAAGTGCTTTAGATGCGGTGATACAAGTCATCTAATAGGAGATTGCCCCAAGCCACCTAAAAGCAAAACTCAGTGAGCTTTTGTAAGTGGTGCTTGGAGTGAAAGTGATGATGACGAAGAACCAAGTAAGGAGGAAATTGCTCTTATGGCACATGAATCAAACGAGGTACCATCCGACTCATCTTACTCCTCTATTGATGATGACACCTTGCAAAAACAATATAATCAATTATGTGAGCTTAGCTTAAAAATCATAACTAAAAACAAGTTTTTAAAAACTAAAAATGAATTTTTAGAAAACGAAGTTTATGAGTTAAAAAAAAGGCAAAACGATTAGAAAAATGCAAGGCTAATGACGATGGTTGTAAATCATGTCAATAGCTTGGTCTTGAAATAGAAAAGTTAAAACTCACACAGGAGGTTCTCATCGAACATAATTCTAAATTTAAGAGATTTAACAAAAACATTTCTTGTGCCGATGAAATAGTAAGAATTCAAAAAGTACCAGGAAATACAAGTGGGTTAGGTTTTAATGAAGTAATGAGTCCAAGTAGTCAAACCAAAACGGCCGGAAAAGACAAACAAACTATCCCAACTGCAACAAGGACACCACGGACCAGACGGAACCAAAAATTTGGGTCCGTCCGTTGAAAATTTTGGTTCCGTGGTTACTGCAGTAGGACAACAAGTTTGCAAAATGGACCGTAATGAATTTGTTAAAGTTACTAAGAAATCTAAAGATGTTATTAGACAAAAACATGCTGTTACAATAGGAGTAGGATTTTCTAAATATGAATTTAGATCTAAAACCACTCAACAAAGGCCTAAAACACCTATTGCCAAACGCCCATTTCCCAAAAGCAACTACAACATACAAACTAACTATCAACATACCGGTTGGAATCAAAACTACCCTAGACCATATCAAACTCCTAATTACATGCCATGGAACCCATATCCATCATTTCCATACATGAACCAAGTAAATGGTATGTTTAACCCAAACGGACCCATGAGATATTGGGGACCAAACAACATATACGTCATAAAAATAGATAGAACATCTAAAGATAAACTTTTCTTAACAACCCTAGATGATAAATCTACCCTTTGGCATAGACGTCTAGGTCACGCTAATATGAGACTCATTCAAAACTTGTCTTCAAAAGAACTAGTTAGAAACTTACCCAAGTTGAAATATGACCAAAACTTTTGTGATGCTTGAAAAATTGGGAAACAAGTTCATAGTAGCCATAAGGCTAAAAACATAGTTTCCACATCTAGGTGTCTAGAGCTTTTGCATATGGATTTGTTTGGTCTATCCGCTATACAAAGTTATGGAGGCAACTTCTACACTTTGGTCATAGTAGATGATTATTCAAGGTATACTTGGACAAAGTTTTTGAAACTAAAAATGAAGCCTTTGATCAATTTAAATACTTAGTAAGAAAATTCAAAATCAAGTAGGTGTTAACATTGTGTCTATCCGAACGGATCATGGTCACAAATTCGATAATGAAACACAATTTGGAAACTTTTGTGATACTAATGGTATAACACATAAATTTTTGGCTCCTCAAACACCCCAATCTAATGGTGTAGTAGAACGTAAGAATATGACTATTCAAGAATTGAGTAGAACAATACTTAATGAACAAAACATACCCCAAAATTTCTGGTGTAATGCCGTTGACACTTCTACTTACATTTTAAATAGAGTCTTAATACGTCCTTTCTTGAACAAAACACCTTATGAAATTTATAAAGGCAAAAAGCCTACTTTAGGATATTTTAGAGTATTTGGATGTAAATGTTTCATTTTAAATACCACGGACTATCTCACCAAATTTGACCCAAAGTCTTATGAAGGTGTGTTTCTTGGTTACTCACAAACTAGCAAAGCATACATCGTTTTAAACAAAGAAACAATGAGAGTCGAGGAATCGTTAAACATAACATTTGATGAAAGTCCACCTCCTCTAAGACATCACCTTTGGTAGATGATGACTTAGTTGAAAGTCAACTTATTGAAAGTCAAGAAAACAATGATAATAACAAGGAAGATGAACCATTAAATAAATATATTATAAATATCAAAGAGTCCAAAAGTCATCCTTTAAAAAAAGTCATAGGATAATTAAATCAAAGAACATTAAGATCACAAGCTCAAAATCAAAGTAACTACTTTTGTTTTGTATCATCCATTGAACTGAAAAACATAAACGAAGCAATAAAAGACGAATCTTGGGTAATTGCTATGCAAGAGGAGCTAAACCAATTTATTAGGAATGATGTATGGACATTAGTTCCAAAACCAAAAAATCAAACTATAATTGGAACAAAATGGGTTTTTCAAAATAAAATAGATGAAAACGGTGTAGTATCTAGAAACAAGGCTAGGATTGTGGCACAAGGCTATAATCAACAAGAAGGTATTGATTACGACAAAACTTATGCACCGGTAGCTAGGCTTGAGTCTATTAGAATCTTACTTGCATATACATGTGCTCACGACTTCAAACTTTTTCAAATGGATGTTAAAAGTGCATTTTTGAATGGATTCATAAATGAAGAAGTATATGTTGCAGAACCTCCCGGATTCACCGACTTTGAAAAACCGAATCATGTCTTCAAACTTAAAAAGGCGTTATATGGACTTAAGCAAGCACCACTTGGTATGATCGACTTAAGAATTTTTTAGTTGAACGTAAATACACCATGGGATTAGTAGATAACACTCTTTTTACCAAGAAAAAGGAATCACATATTATCATAGTTCAAATATACGTAGATGACATCATATTCGGATCAACTTGTCAAGAGCTATGTGATGATTTCTCTAAAATCATGCACGACGAGTTTGAGATGAGTATGATGGGCGAATTAACCTTTTTTTTAGGACTTCAAATTAAACAACTAGAAGATGGTATATTCTTTAACCAATCTAAATACATAAAGGATATGCTTAAGAAATTTGGTCTTGAAGACTCAAAACCTACTAAAACACCCATGTCCTCGGAAACTAAACTCACCAAGGGTGAGGAAGGTGAATCCGTAGATAACACTAAATATATAGGAATGATTGGTAGCCTACTCTATCTCACGGCTAGTAGACCCGACATTATGTTTAGTGTTTGTCTATGTGCTCGCTTTCAAGAAGATCCTAAAACATCACACCTAGAAGCCATAAAACGAATATTTAGATACATTAAAGGCACTACATGTTTAGGATTATGGTATACCAAAGGAACGGGTGTAGAAACCATAGTGTATGCCGACTCGGACCATGTCGGAGACTATGTCGATAGAAAGAGTACAAGTGGTATTTGTACTTTTGTTGGACAATGTCTCACCTCATGGTTCTCAAAGAAACAAACGGCCCTCGCTATCTCAACTACCGAAGCCAAGTACGTCTCAGCCAGAAAGGCATGTCAACAAGTTCTTCAGATGAAGCAAGCTCTCGTGGACAACGGAATTCAACTCAACGACATCTTTATACTTTGTGACAACAAAGGAGCCATTGATCTCAGCAAACATTATGTCCAACATGCCCGAATGAAACATATTGAAATTCGCCATCACTTCCTTCGCGACAATGTTCAAAAAGGAAACATCTCAATCGAGAAAATCCTAACTAAACCACTTAAACGATAACCATTTAATCTTCTTAGACTTGGTTTAGGATTAATGGAACCAAACACATAATCAAAAACATAGCTTAAAACTTAGAATGACCAAACCCAACAAATTAGCAAAATCTGCTACTGTTCCCACGGAACCAATCGCTAACAAAGACGGAACCAAAATATTGGGTTCGTCTGGTCCGTGGTTCATTCAGATTAAAAATTTTAAACTATAGAATACTTCCTCCTTCACAACCCACATAACCAAACGACTTACAAACACACATAACTCATAATTGAGGTTTCTTCTTCAACTAATCTCAGCCAAAATCAACATTGTAAGTATCCTAACTACATTACTTCTCTTAATTCTGAGTCTAGGGTTCCAATTTTTGCACAAAACCAAAACATGGGGATTATGCATCTTCTTGTACAAATCTTGAACTACATTTTTTAAATTACATAACTAATCATGTTTCCCTTAGTTAGGAATTACATATCATAAGGCATTATCATAATTAACTAAAAACCCCATGTCAAAAATTTGAAAAATTTCACACTCATAGGAAAAACAATTTCTCATTGTTCATACAAATAAAAATGTTATTTTCATCACTTGCATAATGTCTCTTGAATACTAAAGGTAATGCATAACTAATATGCATTCCCGGGTATATAATTAGGAGCGTTTGGGTTATCTCTTGAATTTTGCCAAACACTACTAATAAAAACTATTTTATGCATAAAAAAGAGTCGAGATAACCACAACTCCATATTGTTTGCATATAGGCACACACTAGAACAAAATGTTAATTTAGTTTTCATTTTTACTAAAACATGAAACTTTTTGCTCCTATGAACAAACATGCCTCCCACAAAGTACTATGATCACAAAGACACCCTTGGCTACATCCCACAACACCACAAAACTAAGGGTCTTAGCAAAGAACAAATTGAGGTTTTCAAAAGTCTAGAGAAACGTTTCATGAGGGTAGAACAATCCACCCATCCTTTGTCGAGGGAACAAACCTTCGTCAAGAACTAGCCACCATCCACTTTGATGGTCTCCTAGACATAGATGAACCCATTTGTCCTAGATTCGTTCTTGAGTTCTATGTTAGCGTAATTCTTGTAACAAATGATGATGGTCTTATGTCACTTCAATTCAAAGTCAACCAAATTGATTTCAACATTACCCTCACTCAATTCGCCCAAGTGCTAGGAATTCCTTGTGTTGGAACATGTCTCTACTCGAATAAGGGGTCACTCACAATTCTTGACTCAATTCATGATCGTTCCCCTCCTTACCAAACTCCCTTGGTCGACAAAGATGTCATCCGTGAACACGTCTTATTTGATAGGGTAGCCCCAACTCATGTTACTAGAACCGGGAAAGAAATCAGCCGAGATCCATATGGAATGGAACTCAATGAGCTTAAGCCACCCTTCAAGAAATGGGAAGAACTTCTTAGAGCCAATGTCATAAGCACCATAGGAAACCGTGACCATATCAATGCTTGCCTTTGCTACATGCTCTATAGCTTATCCACCCGTCAACCATTCAACTTGGCATACTACATTGCTAGGAGGATGGCCGACATTCCCACTCAAGGAACCGTTGCTCTTCCCTACAGGATGCTTCTTACCCGTCTCTTTAGAGCTTTTGCACCCATTCCGCCAAGTCCTAGAGGGGTAAAACTTGACTATCCTCTTATCCCTCACATCTTTGTGCCATTGAGTGATGAAAGGGTAGCCAAGACTAAGACCAAAGGAAAACGGCCACAACCTCCTACTCCTTCAACTTCATCATCAAATAGCTCGGAAGATGGACTCCCGAACTCTAGGCTTCAACCTCACAAGTACTACGCGTCACTTCTAGAGATTGAGAACCCCTCGGAGGAATTCAAGTAAACCAATGGTATGTTCAAGTGTCTTGGTAGGATGCTTACCAAGATTAACAAGAAGTTGGACAAGTGATGGAGGTTTTTAAGGAGTGTTTGGCACAAGGATAAAAACAATGATGTGTGATGTATTTTATGTATTTTCGCTTTGTAGGATGATAACTAAACTTAAAACAATCATGTGAAGTAACTTTGTCGTGCAGGGGGATAACATTTTAATGTTATCAAAATTTTCACCGTTTTCACTATTAGTGAAAATCACTCGCCCCTACTTGAAATACATGCTCCCATGTGTTTATATATGTGTTATTGTTTGTTCCTAACCAGAAATAATTATCTCCATATGTTTTAAGAAAAATTACAGGATTCGGAAAAGTTTACGAGGGTTAAAAAACGCCTCTGTGAACAAATCTGATCACCACGGATTTGACGGACCCAAAAATTTGGTTTCGTCCTTGTTAAATTTTTGTGCCGCCAATTTCAATACGTCGGATCAGACGAAACCAAAATCTGGGTTCTGTCTTTGCAAACTTTTGGTTCCGTGAATGCCTGCAGGTAATTTTATGAATTTTAGTTAATCTCGCACTCAAATTTACCAAATTTTGTTTCTAGGATAGTTTTTACTGCTTTTCGTTCATATTAGGACTAGTTTAACTTACTTGGACCAATAGGATATTCATTTCCCACCAAAATTAAAAATTTCTCAAAATCCACCCAAGGAACCCTTTTCTATAAAAGAAGGAACCCTTATTTTGGTTCTTTGGAATCCGTGGATGACTGATCTTCAGGATTTTACAATGATTAAAGTCCATTTATTGCATATCTTGCTCAATTTACTCAACACTTCTTGTATGGATTGACTTAGGGAGATTTGACATGCATTTAAACTCTTCTAAATCATTAGGAACTACTTCACTTGTATGGCTTAACATCAAGTCAAACACAAATTTCCATAATTTCACGATCATATAAATTAAGACATCCAGGATGGTCATTTTCACACCCCAACCATTTCTTCTTTCTTCTCTTAAAACAAGCTTGATCACAATGACAAAGTCATCTACATCATAACCATCAACCAAACCTCTCAAGAAAACCGCAAGAATAAGTGTAAGACCTTATTGCTTTGTCAACCTTAGTTCCTCCTCAGAATCATCACCACTTAACATTTCATCTCCAATTAGAGATGAAAACTTCCTCACCTTGAGTACTCCAACTCCGCCACCAAAGTCAACCATTATCATCACAACTCCACCACCAACCAAAACACCAACCGTCATCTCTCTTCCACCGGCTCCAATACAAACATCAAAAACACCATCACCACCGAAATCTCCAAAACTTATACCCCTATAAATCTTTTCAACTCCACCAACATCTCCAAATCCATTCTTGGATGACTTGGAAGACCTACCTCCTAGGCCCACAAATCCACCACCTCTTCCATCATTTGGCACCATTGAGCGTATAGCTCATGAACCACCAAGAGCATCATTTGAACCAAACGCCCCTTTACAAAATGAACCTAGACCTCTTCTCTTCCACCCAATCCACAATGAGATTCATGGGCCACTATATGGAGATCGTACTCTACCACCTACATCCTTTTCTCCACATATTGAAGACATTGATGAGCCAATGTGGGAAGACACCCACAATCTCAAATAGAGATACAAGCTCATCTATAAAATTTCCATGCTTTTTCAAACATGGTGGATTCTAATCTCAATGAGGCATTTCAAATGCAAAACGCTTTGCTTTCTTCCCTCATTGCTCCATCAAATACCAACAATCCTTCCACCAATGTTCCACCACCAAACAATGATCCTACTCTCCTACCTAGACATGGTTGCTCCCATTGTAAGTGCACCGCTCATCTTAGTGAAAGGACCCGGATCATGGTCCACGAATTACAAGATGAAATGAGGTTCATCCTCAATCATATCCTTGAGCGTATTAACGCTCTTTCTTATCTGCCTCCTCAATAGGATGGTTCTTGCTTTATATTTAGGATTTTTTAAATTTTCTATGATTTTTTATTTTATTTTTCAAGTTATTTTTCTATTTTTTTTGGATTTCTTTTATGTCTCAACATCTCTATTATGTTCCATTTTATGACTTTTAAGTCATAAAATTTTTAACTAATGAATGATGTTTATTATAATGTTGTTGGTTATTATAAGTGATTACTTGATGGTTGGAATTATTTTTTATGCTTGTCATGATGAATGTTACTAACGTTTCTTTTGTAGCTTTTCATAATACATGTATCTTTCTCTTGTCACCCAATTAAGGGGAAGCATTGGCCAAGGGGGAGCCTTTGGCTCGGGCTCATTGCATTTTCTGCCTCGCCTCTTCTATTTGTTTCGACAAAAAGGGGGAGAATATTATTGAACTTGAACATTGACTTTCAAAAAGTCAACAACATGCTTTGACTTTCAAAAGTCAAAATTAAAGTAGACCAAAAATGGGACAAACAAAAGTTTAACTAGTCTTAAGATAAAATAACTTTTTGATTGTCAACTTTATTTAACTAACTAGTTCTTCCAAGTTCAAATTAATTTCATATTTTTAAAATTCTTGTACATCTTTACATCTTTGAAAAAAATAAATTTTATGTTTTGTCCTCAACAAAAAGGAAGAGATTGTTAATACAAATATCGTCCAAAAACGTTATGTATATTTTATGATCTTTACCTTGTTTTGTTAACGACAAAAGTAAATTTCATTTTTCCAAAGTATAAAGCTTGTCAAGATTATTAGACATTAGTACAAGCTTTTCTTAAATAAGTCTTCAACATTAAGCATTTGCATATTATCACATTTTGATTAGCTACATATCAATTCACATTGTTAACCTTCTAAACTATAATGTGCCTCAACATTTTTAGATCAAATATATTTAGTTTCGTAAACAAAACATCACATAAGTATTTACTTATATATCATGTTAATTCTAAAAATGAAAAACTACATATTACATCATGGCTTGCATCACATTGAAAATCTTTAGAAGATTTTATATAATATTTTGTTTAGATATTCACTCATCATATCTTACATAATCTTGAAGAGATTTGGATGATCTTTGAAAGATTTTTTGTGATCTTCACTGTCAAATTGGCGGAACCAAAAATTATAAAGGGCGGACCCCTTTTTTTGGTTCCGTCCAGTCCGTGATCTGCTGATCACTTGGCCTATAAATAGCAAGCCAACCTAAATTGTTTTCTCATCCCTCATTAGCATAAAACACATACATTTTCTCATTCTATTACATGTAACTCAGTTTCATTTCATTTTAGTGATCATATTTTGTAGCAAAGAAGATCAAGGCATAATCAAGCTTCAAAAAATAGTTGGAAGTCTTGTTTGTTTTGTTGTTGTGTGAATCATTATTGTTCATACATCATTGTTGTACCAAACCATCTTAAACCTCTGAGTGTAAGTGGTTAGTATTTTAGTCTTCAAAATACATAGGGTGTTGGGAGTGGTTGTACCCTTGTAAAAGAACTCGACAGCTAGCTTTGTGTCGGAAATATTGTGTAAGCGACGTGTAAAGGTTTTCTCCGCCGGTTAAAGGAGCTTGTTGATTAGTGAAGATAACTCTCGAGTTGGAGACTCGGGTAGTGGAGTAGGACAAGGAAAAAGAGTCCTTGTAGACCGAACCACTATAAATAACATTATCGTGGTTTGATTGTTTCTTTCCTTACTTACATATTATTTATTGCTTGCATATTATTTATTCTTTACTTACACATAATTTATCTATATTGATTGATCTCACAATAAGTTTTCGTAACAATTAAAGTTTTTAAATGCTAAAACTATTCAACCTCCTTCTAGTTTTTCACATAATATATGGATCAAAGTAAAATAAAGAGATAGAAACAACCAAACCGAGACACGAAAATTTATAGTGGTTCGGCACGAAGCTCACTATTCGCCATACTCCACTCCTCGAGTATCACACTCGAGAGTTCACAATCACTATGTCAACAAACTCCCTTCAGGCGGAGAAAACCGTACACCAACGCTTACACAAATTTACGACACTAAGCGGAATGTCGAGTCCTAATCCTAGCTAGAACCAATCTACATACCAAAACACGATATAACACCACGTTCACTTGGACCTTCACCCAATCCAAGTCAACATACAAATATTCACGGACTTTTCACTTTGTCCTCTTGGATCTTCACCCAATCCAAGTCTTCACACGATGCTCCACGTACTTTTCACTTCGTCCACTTGAATCTTCACCCCAATCCAAGTTTTCACACCACGGACTTTTCACTTCGTCCTAATTACAAAACTACACGGACCCCGCCTTGTCCAAACTTACACAAACACTACAAGGACTTTCATTACGTCCTACTTCACGGACTCACACCTTGTCCTAATCTACACACAATAATACACTGACAAACACCTTGTCCAAATCTACACAAATCACAACTAATCTCGACTCACACATAAGTCTAATACACCAATATACAAGAAGGAGATATAGAGAGAGTTTATATGAAGAAGAGAGTTGTAACACAAGTTACGTGAGTGTGTGTGATGCCTAATCTATAACACTTTGTTTCTTGGCGAATACGAGTGTTCTTCTCTTGCACTTAGAGGTAGAAGGTAGAAGGTAGTGGGATCATTTATAAACACATAACAAGAAGTTATAGTGATCAAAGAAGAGAGGTTTAGAAATCAGAAAGTTTTTGTGCTAAGAGGACTCAATTTTTTCTGTGGAATAGTGCAGTATTTATAGTCACCAGGAGGAGCGGGGGACGGTCCTTTAAACTTTGGACGGTCCCATATATATAAGGGACCGTCACATGGTCCCGACATACGCTCCTATTTTTGTCTTGATGTGGTGAAAAGTTATCTGGTGAAGATTTTATATGGTTTGGCAGGAAAAATAGTTGTTGGAGATTTTGAAATTCAAAACTATTTTTCTTATTAAAACATTTCTTTATAACTACAAAAATACTTTGTAAAAATGTTTTGTCACATAAAAATATGAGTTTTGAGGAAAAATAATTTTTTTGATCACTTAAGTAAGTTGGTATTGGGTTTGTATATACCTTAAGTGATGTTATAGTCGAAACGAATTTTCTCGATTAAAAACTTATCAAGTATAGTTTTACGTAACGTATATGTATATTTTGTGATTATCAAAACGTATAGGGATCGAATATTGCAAATGACGTTTTTGACATTATTTGTATACAATCTCCTCTCTTTTTGATGATTACAAAATATAAACTCATTTTAGGTAAAATTATGTTTTAATAAGTTTTTAATGAGTTTTCGTTTACTTCTCCCTCTTTTTGTATAATCAAAAAGGCTTCATCGATGTGTAGAGAGGAAAGAAATATATGGTGCTAATGCTCCCCCTTGATTAGTGCTCCCCTTGTTGAGGGCACCGGGGAATCGAGTTATGATGTCGTGCTACAAAAACAAGTTAGAGGACAAGCGCGCGCGCGCACACACACACACACATATACATATACATATATATATATATATATATATATATATATATATATATATATACATATACATATATATATATATATATATATATATATATGTGTGTGTGTGTGTGTGTGTGTGTGTACACGCAAATCAGATAGAGAGGAGAAGAAAGTTGAGAAAGATGGTTAATATAAGGAGAGGTTAGAGTACAAGAACAAGAACATACATAGGAGAGATAAGAAGCGAAAACTAGAAGAGAAAAAGGAGAGAAATCAGGTATAAAGGACAGGAAATCAGATAAGAAATCTGATATAGGGTCGGATCCCAAAACTTTTCGCAATTCTGGTTCGAATCTTAAGATGCGCGCACAAAAGGACTTCAAGATACTTGATTATGATCCGTTGCAGTAAGTTGATTTTAACCTCTTTTTGGTAGTTTTTCAAATCATATGTAATTAATTTAGTATATGTTGCATTATTAATGAGTGAGGAGGTTCGGGTAACGGGTCAAAATAGCTTCTACTAGAGTTGTTAACAATTCGGTATTTAACCACCGAAACCAAAACCGAACTGAACTAATTTAAAAAATTGAATCAAAATTATAAAATGGTTTTCGGTTCAAAATTGGAACCGAATTAAGTATTGGTTCGGTTTCGGTTTTGGCAAAACGCAAACCGAACCGTACCAAAAAATGAATTCCAATACATATACGAGTGCGTGTTTTTTATATATCTATATACATGAAAAAACATTAAAACTGTATCGCACTATAAATAAAACGTTTTTTACTCTATATATGCAATTATGGTTTTCCTCGTCAAAACTGAAACTGAATCAAATATAAATTTGGTTTTTGGTTTTACTCTATATATGCAATTATGGTTTTCCTCGTCAAAACTGAAACTGAACCAAATGACCCGCCAAGAGGCCGTACTCTTGGTGAATACTCGAGACCAAGCCACCTAGGCTATAGGAATACCATTGAGCTTCCCGAACAAGCCCAAACTACGGACCTGATCCGAGTCAGGCACCATCCGGTTGGTGCAAAACGAATGTGCATTCCATGGACTTTGTTTTGAAGATCCTAATCAAGATCTTAAGGATTTCCTTAAAATTGTCGATTCCATCGACCTCGATGCTACTACTTCGGAGACCAGCGCTGCGTCTCTTCCAATTCTCTCACGGGACCAAGCTAGTAATTGGCTTTGCGACTTCCCGCCGGCTCTATCTCAAGTTGGGATGATCTCACCTCTTGCTTCCTTGCTCAATTTTTCCCACTGGGGAGAACCACTAAGCTTAGGAATGATATCTTGATGTTCCAACAACGTCAAGGTGAATCTCTCTACGAAGCATGGACTCGATTCAAGGACTTACTCCATAGAGTCCCTCATCACGGCATTGATCTTTGGCTTCAAGTCCAACTCTTCTATGATCATGTCAACTTCCCCACCAAGCGATCCATTGACCAAGCGGCCGGTGAAAAACTTAGTGATCTCACCGTGGAAGAATCATGGGGCATAATAGAGGACCTTGATCTCTATGAAAACGAAAGTTGGAATGACCCCCGTGAGTTGCCCAAAACCGTTAAGGCAATCTCCTTGCCTCCCATTGACTCACAATCTTCCGACCGTAGGATGCTCGAGCTTGAAGATCAAGTTAAATTCCTAATGAGCTCCTACAAAAATCCTAAGTCTTCACGCTATGTGAACAAAGTTTCTTTCTGTGATGCGTGTAGTGGTCCTCAAAACACGCGCACTTGCACAAGATTCCCGAACAAGCTTCGTTGACTACGCATCCTCGCGTACTAATGGAAGCAGGAGGAAGATTCCCTACAACACCGGACCTAGGACTTTTAATGGCCAGAAGCATGGAAGGGCAAGCCCGACTTTTATTGGGGACAAACCAAAGAATTCACATCCAATGATTTCTCATGGCCCCATCTCACAGGCCCTAACCAACAAAACATTGAGGGGATGTTGCAACACCTAGTCGCATTCCAAGAAGCTCAAATAGCTAAGCTCTCAGACCGTTTTAACCAACAACAAGCCGAGATGGCTAGGAAGATAGATAACCTCTTGAAAGCCATGACCAATAGTGATAGGAAGGTTGATGCTATCTCAACTCCGAAACTTCCTGTAGAGATTAAGGACCCAAGTAAGCTAGCTAAGCACGTTCAATTCGTCAATACCATCACCTTAGTGAAACCTAATAGAACAAATGACGAAGCGAACCATGAAATGATATTTGAGGTTAGTGAAACACCTAGGAATGAAACAACCGAGGAAGTAGATGAAGTAGACAATGACTATTTCAATAAGTTTCCTATGGAAGAAGAACTATCCCGCCACCCTCACTTAGTGTGTGTATACCTCCGGTCACATGTATGTTAGGAGAAGCCCTAGGATCAAGTTTGGGAACCCTTGGAATCATAACATACCATGTTGCATAGGACACCTTTTCGTGGCAAAGGCCTACATTGACCGCAAGTCCCCAATAAACATAATGACTAGCTTACTACTATAATTGGGTAATGAAGAAGCCTATCCCAACTAGGCAAGATCCCAATAATCCTAGGGTTAGTTGCAACTTTCTTGGTAGAGTTAAGGATTGCGTGTATGTAGGTAGTTTCACGTTTCCCTCAATTTCATAATTGTTACGACATTAGTATGGCCATAGATCCTAGCTTATCCCACGTTATTCTAGGGAAGCCTTTCATAGAAAGCACTGGGATGACTTATGATCCCTCATTAGGAATAGTGCGATTCAAGGATGAGACCGATGATGTAGCTTATCAAATGCCATTTAAGATTGAGAAATTTTCATCACTCTCCAATGATGAAAAGGAACTTAAACTATCGGTCTACTATAGGAATGAGGAGGATAAGGAGAAAGGAGTGGATTATGTTATGGCCAAGATTTTCGGCTTCTATAAGGATTGCTTGAACTTAGGACCGGAATATAGAACTGAGTATGGAGAGGACGACCTCTTAGAAAGGTGCATCATAGGGCACTTCTACAACATGGAATCCTCCAATAAAGACCGTCATGATGATGAAGGTGACGGTAATGAAGTAACGTAGGGGCACGACCTCGAGTCTAGCTACAAGACTCATAAATAAAGAAAAGCGTTTCGTAGGAGGCAACCCATGCTTAATTGTTTGCTTGTTTGTGTCGTGTATCTTTTATTGATTGTTTATTCTCATGTTTAAATTTGTAAAAATGCTTTATTTTGTCTTTAGCCTCATCTTAATTACATATAAAGGTATTTTACATAAGGGATAAGTGTAGGGAGGATTACACGTTTTCAAAAGAAACGTAAACATGAGAATTTCAATTAATTAAAAGATATACATGTGTGTTTGTTCGAGTCAAATGCTTGTATCGAGTCATAATGGATGTTTTGCAGGATTTTTTTTTTCCAGATTCTAAAGATAAAAATTTTCCAGAATTTTTTCCAGAAAATCGCAGACCAATTTTTGTCGGGATAACGGCGGCGTCGAGGATC
This sequence comes from Chrysanthemum makinoi, assembly GCA_910596185.1. NCBI lineage: Eukaryota > Viridiplantae > Streptophyta > Magnoliopsida > Asterales > Asteraceae > Chrysanthemum > Chrysanthemum makinoi. The sequence continues at coordinate 148,052,556 of OU343219.1, read as the reverse complement.
GCAACTCGACGGATCGAAGGAGCGGAAACAATCGACTTTTTCGTTTTCGAGCTTCTTATAAATTTTGGAATTTTCAGGTCTTAATTTTCCGAAAATCAGTAAACATCCATTCCACAAGCATTATATCATAGTTTAGTAGAGTCATATATATATATTGTTACCGCCGACTTTACGCGAAGGTTTCGTTTGTTTTCTTCAAGTGTGCAGTTTTAATTTACCAAGAAGAAGATACATAAGATGAGAAGGAGCTTTTCACGCAAACATTCTTCTTGAAGAAAGATGTAACCACCACTATCATAACTTTGATACTTTCGGAGAACATTGAGGACAATGTTCAGTTTAAGTGTAGGGAGGGAAAATGAAACGGGAACTTTGAAACTATGTTTATCCTTGATTATTTGCTTTGTCCAATTTCATTTGTGTAATAAACCATGAGAAATATCAGTTAGGGTAATTTTGGCACCAAATTTAAAATTTTTCATGACATATAGGAGTGGGCCATTAGTCTTAATAAAGTGTCTCATGGATAGGAAATTATATGACTAGCACAAAAACCCTTTACCACTTAAATTCCACCCAAAATGTGATGATCGCCCTTAGATTTGTAGGAATTAAAGCATTCTTCTTTAATGCTTAGAGTGTGAACCGGTAGTATAATAGATTCTAGAACTTGTTTTGTGATGCATCCCGAGATCGCTAGTAAGACTACACTTGTGTAGTTAGGAATAAACAAATGATAAGAGGCATTAGGATAACCCTTGTTTGATACCCGTAATATAATTACTTCTTCCACATCGGTTGAGTAATTCCCCCACACCCTTGCGTTGTACTCATTTTTAGTACACGATGCCCCTAGTTAACCCCTCAGAGCCTATCCTTTTCAGCGGTTCTCGTGATGTTTGACTTTCTGAATATCAATGAAGAGCATTGTTTACAATCCACCCCAAATCGCCTTAGCCTACCTTGTATGCACTCACTTTTAGTGCATTATTGTTATCACACTAAACCCTTAGTTCAATTATCTTGTTGCTTGCATTAGTTGCTAAGTCGAGTCATATCCTTTGTACATAGTTTTAGGACGATTGGGACTCATGGGAAAAATTAAATTTTATGAGATGACGGGAAGGGAACGTTAAATTCAAATTCCCTTTATTTGTGTAATAATGTACTCCAAGTATTTTGATATTTTCAATTCGGGTCAAATTAGTGTTAGAGTAATAAAAACTCAAGTGTAGGGATGTGCCTATAAATCCCTATCATTTTGATGTTATCGTAGAGGATGGCAGAGTAAAAGTGTATGAAAAAAAAATCGAAAAAAATAGAAAAAGAAAAAAAAATAGAGGGTTGAAAAAAAAAGAAAAAAAAAGAAGACATACGGGCTACCATCCTACATCTATCTTTTAATTTATGTTTGTTTCTTTCAGTTATCTAGAGTTTAGAGTGTCGAGTCTTGGCTTAGCAACGCCATTCTTCGCATGCTTGTAACATAAAGATTCTTGACTTGCCACCACTAAATCGCCTATCCCACCAAACCCTTTGTTTCCCTACCGTAAGCCTATCATTACAACCCTTTAAAAGACCTCTTAGATAGTCTTTCCTAGGTGCTTACGCCAAAGCGATGGAGGTTTGATCTAGTCTCAAGCCTATGGTAATCTATGTACTAGGACCGGTAAATGAGTGTTTATCTTCCATTTCCAACTTGTTATATTTCATACACACCCGAGAGATGTGAGTATCTAAACACCTCATGTGAGGTGCTAGTATGTAATTTCCAAGCTTGTTATGACTTTTGCGGGGCTTACATGTGTTGTGGATCGTTCTAAACTAATGCTTCATGACCCCTAACTTATAAATTGATTAGATAAAAGCACATTTGCTTGAGGACAAGCAAATACCAAGTGTAGGGATATTTGATAAGGTTTTAAAATGTACCTTTTTGAGGGGTCGTTTAAGCCCTTATTTGATCACTTTTGTATCCGTTATTACTTAATATCGTTCCTTTTCACTTTTTAGGTATCTCGAAGGAAAATTGCTGGAATGACACTTATTCGGACGAAAAGGCGCGAATATACCGAGAAAATGACCAAAGTCAAGAATCGAGACACTCAGTCGCTTGGAAGCGGGGGACGGCGTCAGGAGTTCTACAAGGGGACGGCGTCGGGTTCAACTAGAGACGCCGTCGGACAAATTTTGTGACGACTCGGTAGCCAAATTGCTCATTTACAAGTGACAGCTTCAGGTTTTAAAAGAGTAGGGCGTCGCGGCTCAGACGCCTAGATTTGATCCGCGGACGTTACGCTGAGATATCGAAGAGGACTGCGTCACAAGCATAAGGTGACGCCGCGCATTTGTAATCTTATATATAGAATCGAATTTTTCGCTTTTAGTGTGTAGTCTTTTGGAGTAAAACCTAAACCGAACCAGGCTGTCTTGTATAGAGATTTTAGGGTTCCATACCCTATCTTACATCAAGATAAGTGTTTTACTTCATTAATTTAATTATGTCTTCCATTGATTGTGTGTATGCTTGCATGTTCCCCATGTCCGGCTAATTTATTTGTGTGTTTTCTTAGGTAATATGAAACTTAGTTATTGAATATTGATTGGTTGTCTCTTATCTTAATTGTGATTGACCTAGTATTGCGATAGGTCATTCGTTGTGCTAATAATGCTTGATTAATCTTTGTTGAACCTTAGTTTATAATCACCTAGAGTAATTGTAGGCTATACATCCAAAGAATACCTTAGAGTTAAAGTTTATAAATCCTAGAGATTTTATAGTCATTAACCTTTGGTAGTTTCAAAGAGTTAGTCAATAGTGCAGTCATTACGGGAATTGCATTAGTTTCTTCTTTTACTCATTCACAAGGACTAGTTTAGTCAATAGTGCTAAGTTAGGCTTGTTGAAGTATAAATACCCCTCCTAGTCCCAACTAGGAGGGTAGGAAGTTCACTTTGTAAAAGAAGGTGTGTGTGGTTTCTTCTTCTTCTCTCTAGAAACACACACATCTTCCCTTTACATCAATCTAAACAATACCATGTCTTTCTCATTCTTTGAGCTTCCCCGACCCCCCGAACCACATAAATCATTGTTTTTATCGATCCTACAATTGGTATAACGAGCCAGGTTGTGTATTTTTATCGATTTGTGTGGTTCGAATCTTGTTTTTAAACTGTTTTTGAGCTTATTTTGTGGGTCGGAAAATTTTTTTCCGTATTTTTGTGGTTAACAGTTCTACATGTTTTTTTTGGTATCATATGTTTGGTCTAAACAAAAAAGTCCCAATCTTTACTCATGTTCATATCTGTCTTGGTCATTATTTTGTCCAAACAGCATCTATTATACCTTTTTGTACCAAATATCTGTGAAACAAATGTGGTCAACCTTCATCTTCATATTGTCAACATGGTCAAATAGAAGCAGTTTTATGCTTTTCTGGGTTTTTGCTTGAAGATGGACGGAAAAACATGGTCGGAATACTCGTGGAAAAGTCAATCGGTCAAAACCCTAGTTTTCTACGCATAAGGGGAATCTACAAAGGTGTTCGCCAGTAGTGAAGTTACGCGTAAGGAATGTTTACGCGTATGGTTTTACGATAACCTAGACCATGCTTACGCATAAGCAAGTTTTGTTACGCGTATGTTTTTTACGCTTAAGAAAACATGTTACGCGTATGGTTAAATGTTGGCTTACGCATAAGTGAGAAAAAAGGCTACGCGTAGTACTGAAAAAAAAAGGACTTATGCGTAGACTAAACTAACATATACCATGACCACATCGACCAGTAATAAAGACACAGACCATATACCATTTACAACATCTTCGACCTCGCCATAACTCTTCAATCCGAAAAAACCAAAACCAACTAACCTTAACTAGACTCAACCCAAAGGACCTCACAAATCTCTTCAGACTCCACTCATTCAAACACAAAATATTTCATCATATCTCAGTTTTGATTCGTTTTTTTTAATCTCCTCAAAGATTATTTAAAATGAATCAACTTCGTCATCGATCTTATTGTGATATTTTTTCAAGACAAAGAAAGAGTATAACAACTATGTTATCTCGTTTCTTTTATTCTGTTCATGAAAGGAAAAGAAAACGTAAACAATATCACATTAAAACCTACCCGAGACCCTTTTTCAAGGATCTTTAAGCCGATTATCACACGTTCCTGATTCAATTTGATCGTCTATCGGGTTTATTGTTTCAATCATGGATTAACAAGAGAGGGTATTTGTTTGATTGATGATGTGAGATGAGATTGAGATGATTGGTGTTTGATGCGCTTTACTCAGATCTGTTTTGTGATTTAAAACGTTAGGTTGGAGAAAATATTGGGTGGTAGGCGTTGTTTTGTGAGGAGGATTAGGGTAAAGTTGTTTTTTAGGTTATGTGAAGTATCCATTTGTGTGAGACGTTTTTATTCCAACCGGATATAAAGATATCAGATATGGATCGTGGATGGTTTATCACATTCATGGACTTGGGCCTCGGATAGGGTTTAATTTCTATTGGGCCCGGTATTCATTTCAAATGGAGTGGACTACCATGGTGTTAGTTGGGTTGAGATCTTTGTTACACACGCTATATCTTCTAATGGGTCATCCGAATTTTTGTAAAATTTTGGATACATTGCTTAAGTATGGTATTTTGGTATGGTTAATTTTCACGGAGGATACTACGTTCACGGCTAAAGTTTTCGATGAATTTTAATGTGACCACATAGATGACTCTTTATTATTTATTTGGGTGTGAAGTGAAGTTTGACGGGCGCGTTTACTTATTTCGTCTTCTTTCTTTCTTCCCTTCCGCGAAGATGACTTGTCCGGGCAAATATATTGAGTGTGATGAAGACTTGCTATCTAGTTACTTTTGTGATTCTTTCTCTCTTAACCCACAAAGTAGCTATCACTTTCGGTGTCTCACGTAGTTGAGGATACGTCAAGAGGTTTTGTACATTGGGTACACCGTTCTTATTCACAAGGATAGTACAAGCTTAAGTAACCAGATGGGAGATTTTACTTCTTTCTCAAGTTCGTCATATTGGGTTATCCTCACATGTGGTTACTACGGTACCGTTGAATTTTGATACTGGGGGTTGAGATGAGTTAGACAATTTCAAATGGTATTGTTCATCGACATCTTCTCACGGGCTGATTTGTTTTATGATAGAATGCTTCGATTAATGCTTCATGTACATAATTGTATGCTGATTCCGATAAAGTCGTAACCATCGGGGAGAGAAATGTGTACATTATGGGTTGATTTGATATATGAAAGATAACTGGAATGCATTTGGTGAGATGAAGATGTTGATATCTTATTCCCCTGAATGGACAATCTTGAAGAAGGTCGAGTCGACATGTCTTTTCTACATTTCTCACTGCTGTTAGAAGACTAAAGACGGTTCTAATTTAATTATCAAAAGACTTCTTCGAATTCAGGAAATTCATCAGAAAGGTTGTCATTGGGGAGAGCACTAATTAGGGGAGAGCAAATGGGCCAGATTTAATCCCTAATTAGATTTGCTCGCATTGTTCTTCTGCAAGTAAAGAGATGGCGGTGAGAAGATTCATGAAGTTTGAAGACGTGAAGACACTCTTTGAGCTGCTGCTTATCTTTTATATTTAATTTTACTTGTAGGAAACATTGTAAGCAACTCCGGTATGACATCACTTGGGGAGAGATTGTTAGCCTCGCTAAAGTGAAGTCATTACGGAATTGCATTAGTTTCTTCTTTTACTCATTCACAAGGACTAGTTTAGTCAATAGTGCTAAGTTAGGCTTGTTGAAGTATAAATACCCCTCCTAGTCCCAACTAGGAGGGTAGGAAGTTCACTTTGTAAAAGAAGGTGTGTGTGGTTTCTTCTTCTTCTCTCTAGAAACACACACATCTTCCCTTTACATCAATCTAAACAATACCATGTCTTTCTCATTCTTTGAGCTTCCCCGACCCCCCGAACCACATAAATCATTGTTTTTATCGATCCTACAGGGATAAACGCATACCCTACAACCTTAGAAACACAACGCGATTAAGAATAAGGACGTCACAATTCAACCACCAATAGGAGATAACTAGGGAGTAATAAAGCCTAAGCAAATACATTTTTAATCATCATACGAGCACACAACAATAGACATAGACTACCCCCACCTTAGTTTAGATAATTAGATTAGTAGAAGTAATCGGTAGAAATACCAACCCCCCAAATTCAAACCCCGAGATTCGTACCTTTCCATTTCCTAAAAAAAATAAAAAAGATAAAAAAAAACAATCTTCCTCAACCCCAACCTTAGCGTAGTAACTTCTCACTAGCATTCCTATTCCCCTAGAGAACGATATCAATTCCCGTGGCTTACCCTAATACTACACTACAATGATTATGTTCACTGCCTAGGGTGTTGAAAAACTTGCTCGACGAAAAGGAAATTCCTTTGACCCCGAACGACGCGTGTAGCGTTATCACCTTTCCTTTGCCATTTTCTTAGTTCTAAATACTTTATGCTCTACTTCATATTGTTTCTGCAATTAGTCTTTAAGGGCATTTATAGGAATTGTTGGGTTAGGCTTAATGCTATCCTCTACAGTTTTAGACAAGAAAGAAGTTGTGCATCTTTTGACTTTTCTTGATTGTAAACATTTGTGAGTATCCTCAACTATTTTGACGGCCTATGTTTCCTCATTAGGTAATTTAGAGCATTGCAAAAACCAAGGGCAAGATTCTTCCTTATCTTAAATGCTACACCCACCATCTGTTGTCTGTTTATTTGACTTGCCTTTGGACCCACTCGCTTGACCCTTTTCTTTTATATTGGACTTGCCTTTTGACCCACTGACTTGACCCTTTTCTTTAGACTTGGACTTGGCTTTTGGCCCATTTGAACCTGACCCTTTTGACCCACTAATCTCACCTCCTTCCTCACAACTAAACCGAGGAACCTTCCCTCTGCAAATAGCCCTCAATCTCAGTTTTTCATTCTTTTTCAAATGTAATTCTATTATTTGTTCAACTGAAACTCTAGTAAGCATTTCTTTTATCATTTACTATTGGGAAATTTTTGGCCAATAACAAAATTCTCTTTCCATGTAGTACCACCCAACTGTGCATCAAGGTTGTTCTTTTTACTCTGCATCTTTTAAGCTTTTTTCCTTTCACCTTCATGCTGAGATTCACTCCTACTTTCAATATCCTCATGATCAACTTCTTCATCTTCAAAAACTTCTTCTACCTATTCTACATTCTCTTTAGACCCAACCCATTCAACATTAGCATAAATGTTTCTTATAAATTCAGCCATATCCACTTCCACATCATCTATCATGTTATATGGATCTTCAAATTAATCATTGTCTTGGTTATCTGAATCATCCTCACTACCAAAACCATGATCACTGTCTAAAGCATCATCCCTTTAAGTCTTTGCATCAGTGCTTTCATTCTTACTTGACTGACCTAACTGATTAGACTGTCATACATTATCATTTTCAACTACATCCTTTTTCTTTATACCCACCAACCTTAATGATCTCTGCAACCACTCATCCTCACTAACATATTAAACCACATCATCATCATTGTCCCCTAACACATCATTATCTACTACATTAACAAGCAAATACTCATCTACAATCAGTTGTTCCTTAGTGACATAATGCTCAACATATAACTCAATTACCTTGTACTTAGAAACATACTTAAACATTTTCAAAACATCATGAGCAATATCTAACTTCTTAAGCCCATTATCAAAATCATTGTTAGGTTCCTTATAGAAAATTTCAAATGAGGGCTTTTCATAACCCAACTCTTTCAACATTGTGTCAACCTCAATAACGGAAAACTCATCAGAATCTATTGAGTCTATCCAATTTACCTTTCCACCTTTATATCGTATCTTGGGAGGACTAGTAAATGCACCACCATGGTTGATCTTAAGGCAAAAAAACACTTGGAAGATAACCTAGTTACATTAAAAAAATTAAGAGTTAGCTAAACAAGATTATTGATAAAAAAAATCAGTTTAGAATGGACAATCAAATGTACTTACGATAATCATGATATGGATATGCTTTTGAACTCTTCTTACGAATCCTCCATTCACACAACATATTTGATTTAGGATTTACTGAACTTAGAACAACAATCTAGGGTTTGTTTCAGTTTGGGGATTTAGAGAGAAGTTTAAGGATTGAATGGGTTATGAATGGTTTTATTAAGTCAAACAAGATATAAACACTGATCAATCGCCCGCAAAACATGAAAAGACAAAAAAACCCCGCACGTGATGGTCACGTGACACTATTTCGTTAGTGAAACTAGCGATTGTTTGCAATAGGGTTCAAACCCGTTATGGGTCAGAACAATATAGAGAGGATCCGTTACAAAAAAAATTTATGGACTATTTTCGTTAAACCCGACAAACCACAAAGACCATTTATGAAATTAACATAGTTTTTAATGAAGGTTATGATTTTAGTATTTATTATATTTGTTAAAAAATGAGTTTGATGGTTGGTTTATGTGGTGACAATTATGCTTAAAAAGATAAGGTAAAACAATGTGTTAAAAAACTAATTTGTGAACTAAGTTGGAAGTTATTTAAAAAAAAAACTAAGTTGGAAGTGAAGGTTAGGCCATTTCTCTAAATTTATAAAGATTTCATATTTCGAAGATAATTTACACTAAATTTAAAAATTTCAGTATTTTCACGCGGAAATGGCTTTTTAACACCCAAAATTCAAAAGATTTGACAACTCCCTCCCATTGGTGCATTCCGCATCACACGGATCACAATCTAACGGCCAATCTCACCCCATCTACAATCCCAAACCCCAACCCATTTACTATATAAACAAACACCCCTGCACACTCCTCTCATCACAATAAACACACACACATTCTTCATCATCATTTTATAAGAAAAAAATGGAAGGAACAGGTAAAATCAAGAAGGGAGCAGCAGGAAGGAAAGCCGGTGGACCACGAAAGAAGTCAGTCACTCGATCTGTGAAAGCCGGGCTTCAGTTCCCAGTTGGAAGAATTGGAAGGTATTTGAAGAAAGGCCGTTATGCTAAGCGTGTTGGTACTGGTGCTCCTGTTTACCTTGCCGCGGTCCTCGAATATCTCGCAGCTGAAGTAAGCATGCATTTTAAATAACTACATTTTGGATAAAATGAGTTTTTTTTACTAATGTTTGTAAATGTTGTGCAGGTGTTGGAATTGGCGGGAAATGCAGCTAGGGACAACAAGAAGACTAGGATTATTCCGAGACATGTGTTGTTGGCGATTAGGAACGATGAAGAGCTTGGGAAGCTGTTGTCTGGTGTTACAATAGCTCATGGTGGTGTTTTGCCCAATATTAACCCGGTCTTGTTGCCTAAGAAAACTGCTGCGAAAGAAGCAACACCAAAGTCTCCATCCAAAGCTGCAAAATCGCCAAAGAAAGTGGCATAGATTAGTTTGTTTGATGTATTTGTGGTGTTTCATTAGTAAATTCAGATGTAGTCATTTCTATTGAATGGAAGCCTCTTCTTTCTGTTTATTTATTTTGTGTTATTGTTAATTCTTTGGTTGCAAAATTACAGGTTGGTGATTAGGATTTTTAAATTGATGAACTAATGTGATTAACTACGTTTAATCAGTGATTGTTGTTTTGGATTAGGGTGTTAGTTGGATTGGATTAGGGTCTACTTGGGTTGGGTCAAATTTTGGCTGAGGCTAAAAGATATATTTGAACTTGACCCTATTAAGATCTCAGGTAGGCCAGGTGCAACTTTTGAGAGGTGTAGGAGGAAGAAGGGAGATGCTGGTGTGCCTAGGGTGTTCTGGGTGGTGACAGTAAGGAACAAAGAGGTACATTTTATTTGTGAGGGTGGGTTTGAAATGGCGGAGTTGTTGGCAAGGGTGATCGAGCTTGTGACAATAGAAGCTCGAACATGTTGAGTATAGATGACAAAATTATTGAGAGGTAGCATCTCTTTCTATGGTCCGAAAGGTTTTGTATGTGTAGATAATGTACCATCAACCTATGAAAGTATGAAATACTTCGTCTTGAGTATTCATTTCCATCAAATAAACTTATATTTCCTATATGTACAAATAACTTGAGGCGATAAACTCCTAAACGAGAGGATACAAATCAGAACTATTTTTACAAGCAAAACAAAAATTCAGCACTTGTGGACTTGTAGATGTGCTCAGCATCTGTCAATTTTGTCTTGCTCTGTGTGTGTAGTGGTTTACCTTTCGCTGTTACCCATTTGACACAAAATAAGAAGTTTATAGATGCAGAACAACAAACCGACAACAGTTCCAGAACACAAAGCAAAAGTAAACAAACCAAGAGGGTATAAAATTCCAGTCAAGTACTAACCATTACCTATGATTTAACATACAAACAAGAAAATAAATAAAAAAGACAGCAATTCTAGTCACTTGAAGACCCGTCATCGTCATTTTCATGCTGTGTTACCACTTTCTCAATAAATCTCCTCCTTACTCCTTCAAGGACAGCATCCCTAGAAGCTTCACCATCACTCTGGCCATCATTAAGAACAGGGTCTGACTGGCACAAGATCAGAGCAACACCTGCACATAAAGCAACCCAAATGAGAACTACGCAGAAGCCATGACAAGTAAAATGGGAACTTTAGGACTGGTAAGAACACTCGTTGTCCATTTCCTTTTAACATTCTAATAAACATGAGTTATAAACTATTATAGCTGCATAGTATATGATAACCCTTTAACTAAGTAAAACAAAGCGGATTAGCATAGAGTGCATTAAGCAAGACACTTGGGTGACTTGCGACCCATTTGACCCAATTCCTTTTTTAGGTTTACCTTTCGCTGTTACCCACTTGACACAACACTGAATAAACCCATCCATAAGTAAATGAGTTGACATTGGTTCATCTGGTCTTTATATTTGTCCACTTTCAATTTATACAAAACATTATAATAAATTTAATGTGTCGATTATGATTACTAATAAAAGTTTATTATTAACATAATAATTATAATCGCCAAATATATAAGAATCTACTATTTGGGAGGCTTTATGCGTTAAAGAGGCTTTGGGAGGCTCTCAAGTCTCAGCCTATTTGACCCATATGCCCAATTGACTCATTACCCTTGGCTAAAGTACTGAGCTGACCTGTTAAAATAATACAGAAACCAAAGTAACCCATTAACTAAAAGTGGTAAAACAGGAGGGTTGGGATTGGGTATTGGGTGGACAAGTAGATCAAGTAAAAATGGACCAGTTTTGAAAATTGGCCATGGTCAACATGGTTTGGGTTGTTCACTATTTCGTTCTGAACTTTCTTTAAAATAAAGCCATAATCTTAATGTAAAAAAATAAAATAAAAAATATTGATTGGTTAAACTACAAAATGTTTGCCTATATAAAACTGACTAAAAATATGTACATGATTATTCAAGATTTAGCAAATAACAAGAAAGAGATCACGAACATACATTTTTGTTTCAACTTATCACAGAAAATGATATATTAGAAAGTTGCACCAATTTTTTTTATTTTTTATTTTTAATTTTTTTTTGAAGGCATAGTTGTACCAAATTCTATATAGTAGTTATAACAATGTAAAAAACGGTATGCCATGCAAGTATGGTACATGTGTTGCAAAGGAATGGGTTTGGAGGGTGTTGTTGAGCTGATCATTGCGTTAGATAGGGAGGATTTCTAGAAGTCAGGAAAGATGCCGATATTATAGTAGATATTATGAGGGCAATAACTGGGCATGGGTGATTAGAAAAGGGATCTAGCTATTGATTCTGTAGTGAAAGATACTCGACAGAAGTGGTGCAATAGGTATGTACAGAACCCATATCAATCCATTCATATATAGATGGCCCTAGATGACAGGCAACCTAATGATTTACTTAAAACATATTAAAAAGCAGCAACAGAAATTAGAGATATAAATTGTAAGAAAAAATGCACCTTCTGGAGTGCATCTTCGACCAAAAGTATGTAAACCCGCATAATTTGCCTTGACAGCACCATTATTGTATACCAATACGGTTGGGAGATTCTGATCTGGATAATTAGGAATACAATCCGTCGATATAATTTTAACAAACTTTGTTGCAGAATACATTGTTGCCAGTTCTTCCATACATTGCATTAGCACTCCACATTCAGGGTACCTATTTTAAGACCACAGCTTATCAACACGCATACACATACAACTCGATAACCTAATAAAAATCAAGTCCTAATAGTGAAAAAGATCTAGAATCAGTACCCATCTTTGTATAAAATAACAACCACCCAAACATCTGATGGAGCTTGTGATACCTCACGCACAAAATCTGATCCAGAAATTGGTATGATTGACCCAAACTTAGCAATTTTCACAACTTGCTTCATCTCTGCTAACCTCTTTCTCCTTCAATAAACACCAATGAAAAATAAAAACAGTATTATAAACCCATAATCCAATACTTCAAATTTTCACCTAAATGATTGATTTTTGTAAAAATGCGCCTGAATATTTAATTCTACTTGAGAAGCTGACACAATGAAATATAAAAATTATGGTTACTACACTCAGAACTGTATCATTTCAATATACCTGTATTCTTGGAGGAAGCGATCATCATCTAGATCATCCTCTAGATCTTCGAGTTCCTCTTCGGTCTTGTGATCGATCCAATTCTTGTCTTTAGGTCTGGAATCTTCATCTTCTGCAGGAGTAAACGGGTCAGGTTTGAATACAGGGGCTTTCGGAGGCAAATTTCCGAGCTTTCTCTGAATATCATCCCATTGTGTTGATGCTCCTTCAACGTCCTTGTACACAAAGTGATAGTCTGCCATTATTCTTTATTCTTTACAGTCGATATTTGTCTCTGATATTTCTTCTTCTACATTCAGAAGGTTCTAATTAATAAAACATCGATACAATAGAGTGAATACAGTTACTAATAAGTTAGAGCATTTAATAATAGAGTGAATACAGTGTATAATAGTTATCCTCCATCTAGTATCTTCATGACATGTATTAGCTTGTTTTTTGAATTTCATCACATACAGTAGCCATTTATTGAATACCCTTGAGTTGCCTGGTATCTTAAGGACTCTCTTGTGTGTTCTGGCCGCATGTGCAACCAAAAGCATAACAAGACACTAACCATGTGACATAGTGAAAGGGGTACATCACGGTGACCATGAAAACAAGGTTCTTAACATCGAGACCCTACCGCAAATCTTTTAGGAGCAAGGGAAATTGGAGTCGTAATACTGGATTGGGATCAAAGCATCTCAATTGTCACATACATGTCTTGATCTCCCTTGTGTTCTAGTCCTTATAAACAAACTATATGATAAATTATATTGAAAGGTCTAAGCATCATATTAATAGTAAGATGCTGCTAATTAGTGGTTCAGATTATTTGATTAGGTTTATTAGATACTTGGATTTTTACGTGCTAAATTGTTGTAGCCATATATACTCTTACAGGACACCTAGTGAGTCAGCCACGTTCTACTTCAAAATTGTTGCTCTTATACTTGAATATGAGCAAAGTAAGATTTAATCAGATTGGTATCTTGCGATTCTATGTGAAATCTTATTTTCATGCTGTGTATTAAAATCGTAATTAAAATCTGAATCTTAAGAAACATGCTAGAGAAATATCATATTACATGTCTACTGATGTTTGTTAGATGGTAACTTAGAATCCAGCTAAGCATGCATGTTAAATCTCATATATTCATGCATAGGACTAATTGCATCATCCTAGTGGACATATTGCATCCACTCTGGATTTTAGCAAATGACCAGGAATTTCCAACAATATCAGTAACTCATTCAACATAGGCCGTATTTACCTTGTCACCAACCTTAGTTGCGTCCTACACTGAACACGTTCAGACAATGAAAATAGCACTACTGTTCTACAGGAATACTTATTTTGGCCAGATTGATAATTCTTATACTAAAATTTTCACTAATTTCAAGTAAGTACTTGTCAGTGGCAAAACTGTAAATGTTGCTACTAACCCTCGCTTTTCCAAACTTGTGAAGCAGCATGATTAAGATCCTCACTCGCTATCAGGAATACAAGAATACTGATGAAATAGTCCGCAGAACTGTGCGTGAGGTATGATACTCAAGCACTAGTTAGCTACACTTTTTCCACTTCTCTACCCACAATCGTGATTGACGAGATAAACATGTTACAATAGTTATCTAACTACCTGTACCCGATATTCTACACTGAAATTCTGCATCTTATATGAAATACTGGCAAGACCCAGCCTGGAGTAGTTAGGCAGACCATTATCTGTCAGGTTCGTTCAGACTTCAGATACTTGCAAAAGTGACTTCTTCCGCCATTTCTTGCAATCATAGATAGATTTTGTGGCTTACAACCTAATTCTAGATGCATAAAATAAGCATGGAGACAGACAACTCCAAAAATGGCATTGTAACCTAATTCTAATCGGGTTATGCTCTGTTTTTAACACATTAAACTGGTAATTCAAAATACTGTGAAAAACATAAAATGGGCCCATGAGTCAACAAGTCAGAAGTCTTCTAAATTGTCTTTTCAAAATGCAAAATAAATCATTTTACTCAGAACCAGAGTTGTTAACTTGATACAGCATAATTTTAGCAAATTAGATTAGGCGCACCAGTTTCTTACGGAAAAAAGTCAATTTGGGCAAAAAGATGTTGCCGGCGAGTTCTAACGAGATTCTTCTGATCCTTGCACAACTTGATGAGCAGCTTGTTTTGTCAACTTTTTTTTTAAGAATACATCCCCCTTATAGTTGACTTCTCTAGGTCATTGTGGTATACTCGACTACATCCTAACAAGTATAAACCTTTGCAGAAGCTTGCGTCAGAGCACAGGGATGTTTTCACAGCTGATGAGTTAACAGAAATGGTCCAAAGGTTGGCTTACTAAATGCGTTCTTATACTTGATCACCATATCAGCTAAACACGTTCGGATTACTTGCAATGCACACAATGCAGCTAAATAAATTTTTTATCCTCTACGCTTTGCAGGCAGCTCGAAGACCACAGTTTAAACAGTCGGATGCCACAGAACTCTGGCAGTTGGAGAAACAGATCCAGCCCGCTCTCCAATTAGTCAGAACCAGAAAGGTCAGCTTACCAGTTCAGAAAATTGGTCAATGTGGAACATCTAGCTACATCTTGATGTAATAAGTGTTTATGATACTATGAATGGTGATATAAAAAGAAATTAATTGGCAGCGGTGCTGAGGAAATAACAGATCTAAAACATGTAATTACTAGGGAGTACTAACGAATTCAACTAGCTGTGATACTTGCATATTGATGATAACGGGTGAGAATTATGCTGTCTAAAATACAACTCAAAGAAAAGTTTGTCTTAGGCCTAATCAGAACAGTATTGAAAATAGAACCCAATCTGATTTTAGATATTATAGCAAATTTTGACAATATTTCCAACTTTTGCTGCAAAATTTGGTTCGATCACCTGTCACAATTTATTAGTTAATTTTTTATATACAACCAAGTACATATCATGCGACAGTAATGTTTCCGAAGCGCAAATTTTAAATGGGAAATTGTCCTTCTCTAAGATCTCCCTACAGTGGGTTTTAGCACGTTGCAGTTGCGACCTATTTTCTGAAAATTTATGCTCATTTCACCTTGCTCAAGACCACATGAAACCATTGTCTCACAAACGGCAAGCCTGAGATTTGAATTGGTATATGTGTAGTGACTTCTATATTTCTATGTGCAGACACAGTTGATGTTGGGAGCTGTGAAGGCACTGCAGGAAAAGGTAGGCCACAACATCCATATATGCTGATTACTATTAGTTTTTAGTTGGCTGCTTGTTTGGGAGAGCTGTTATAACTTATAAGCTACTTCTCATAACTCCCTATGTCTTAGCTCACCTGTCATCCATGGCAGTCATTTTGACTTTGCTGCATAATGTTCTGCAGCTTTGACTGCTTAAGTTAGTAAATCAGGGCTGGGGGCCAAGAAATTATCTCACCAAACCCTGAAACTATTTATTACTTTAACCAAAGAAAAATCAGTTGGAACAAGGATTATGATATATATTCGTGGGTTCAACTGACATGACTCAAAAGAGAAACCTATGCCGGAACAGCTATCTAAATGAGATCACTTTAAAACTGGAGTCAACTAAATAAAATTCGTGTTCTGAAAATTTTTAATGGGACACAATGAGAACAGTATTCATGGTCACAGAGCATTGAGGGTGTTTGGGATTGCTTTTTCAAACTGCTTGCTAATCCAAACTGCCTATCTGATTATTAACAAGTGAAAAAGCTGTTATGCGTAAGTTAGTTGACACGTCGTCTTTTAAACCACCAATAAGCATGTTATGATAAGCGAAATCCCAAGCACCCTCATAGCTATCGTGGCATATTGCCAGTAATGTCCCCTAAACCCCTGGAGTCCATCGTTTCTTGTTATTAAATGACAGTAGATTTGCATAATGTCATATTTCAACGCTTTCTTGAGCTCCTAGCTCTTAATACTATAAAACCTATTCTCCTTATTATCCGACTAACTACTTTGTGCCTTGCAAAATAGAAAAACCAGCTGAGCAAAGAGAAGCAGGTCCTGGAACGAGAGGTAATAATAGTTTAGTTACTGATTCGAACTTAAATCAAAACAGTGGTTCTGAGAGTGTGACAGTGTGTTGGTAATTGATGCATTTCCCTTGTGATATGGCCACAGCTACTGGCAGCAAGGCTGAACGAGAGCAATGTTGACGGTTGAGGCGTCAACATACCTACCAAAGTGATCTACGGATCTATTGTATGATAATTTGTTCATTGTGTCCCCTATCTTGTTTCTGGTGAGCATGACTGCATCAGTTTGTCCTATGTGTCTTGCATACAGCTGATTTGTTTGTCCTATGTTTCTTGCATTCAGCTAAGACCGTGGTTCGCCGACTACTGTGTTGTTCTATGTATAATAATGTAATTTGTCTCTAACAATGCTGCAATGTCACGTAACATGTCTTTAGTAACGGATTTTTCCCTTTCTACTTCTACACTTCTTAGCCATTATATTTTGGCCCATTGAAACCTCACATCTTTAGGTACCGTCGGTAAATCATAAAATGATATAAATGTCTGGCCCTTACCAGGGTAAGTTTCTAGACGCCGCTGCCGGCAAGCACCTAGCCGAGTTCCAGGTCCAAGTATTTGTTACGTCCATGTTTATCTTACTATACTACTTTATATTAGATATTCAAAGATGGCTACTCTATTCTTTTAGCTATTCACTCACTGCACACTACTCGAATCTAAACACTTCCAAAGTGTGGTGGATTTCGTATTAAGGGTAAAAATTTGTCTATTTTAATGAATAAATATATAATCTTAATGCTGCTACATATTTTGCGACTTTCTGAAAATCAGTCCATACAACAGATCACTTATCCGAGCATTGTTATCATGTCTACTTGATACAGCATACTAGTACTTAAAATTTTTACTAATGACCATAGATAAGAATATAAGCTTACGGGCTATAAGCTATCATCTTGTGGTACTCATCTTTACTTTTAATTCTTTATTCAACTTCCTTAATGGACCATGAGCTACATAGAAACCACAACGCCCAACTATACACGTGTATTTACAAAATACGAGTAATAAAGGTGATCCATCCCACTTAGTGTTACTTCATCCACCACTAATTCGGATTAGACAGACCTATTTTTGCTAATGTAGTAATTAATTGGTGTAAAAATCACCTTGCATACAGTGTGTAATACGGAATGGGTACTTGCGAAGACAATCGCTCTTCACAAAACAGAGTCTATAAACAAACTATTAGAACTTGAGGGGACTAATAGGACAGAGACACTAAAACTTGAATGTATAAATTGATGGAATGAATGGGTTCCATCTGGTATGTGAAGTATTTATAAGCAAAACAAAAGGCTAAACAACTAAGGAATCCTAAATTGACCAAAATATAACTAAAGCATATAAAGAAACTAACAAACAAATAGATAGACTGTTGTTTAAATAAAACATCATCTGCTCCCTCTTTTACTTGCGTCGTGTGAATTGACCCTGTATCGACTATGTACGTCTTTTATCCAATACCATGAGGTCTCTATATACATTAACAAAGAATGTTTTCTGCCTCATGTTCCTATTCAAATTGTCCTAAACAGTTGCGCATCACTTGGTTGAATGTCCTAGCACATGAACCTCAACTCTAACCATCTCTTAGCCTGTTGAATCAAAACCGAGATAATGTAACGAGGAAGCTAAGCGAAGCAACTACTATAACAGAACCCGATCGAATGGAAGGGTTCATCTTCCTTTTTATTTCTTGGGTAAAATTCGCATAAATGAAATATTCTACGAGGTCAATGGAATTTTACACATAATAGGTGAAGTGTACATCCCTATTTCATATAATATTTAATCAATAACAAGCAAGAGGCATTTCATCAAACTCGTTATGTGCATGATAATCTAACCAAACCATAACAATTTGACTAGAACATAAAACTAACCAGATCAATAGAAGAAGAAGCAGATCGTGAAGGAAATCAGAAATCAAAATTCGAGATGTGGATGATATAATATCTGTCTGTCAGAACTTTTGTGAAAGTGAACAACGTGGATCTGGGTTTACTATAATGTTATTCTCTTTGTTATTCATTTTCTGAATCTTTTGTTGGGCTGGGTTGGGTTGGACCTCAAGCACAAATGTTACATCAGCCTTTTTGTTTGGAGGATATGCCTTTATTATTTTCTAATGGACCCAACATATTTTCAACTTGAATAAAGCTATTTAGACCTACAACACAAGCTTAAATATATTTTTAAATTATAAATCACTTGTACAATTACATTAAGTACTTTCTCTCTCCTAGTTACCACCAATCATTTTTTCAAATCAACCAATCAAATCATTAGGTTCATTTGTAGACAACAATCATTTTATTTTCAACTTAACTCATTTTTGTGGCATGTTATTAAAACTAAAACTAAATTTTTCATATTCCAAGATCATCATTTTCTTACATACAACCCAACTCTTACACCATTGTATGCCATTTTTATTTCTAGTTCTACGCTTTTTGTTTTGTACAAATCATAACTGAAATTTATTACGAAATAATTTTTGTAAACCTTAAAGTTTAAGAATCTAAATTTTTTAAAATTCATATATGGAGCAAACTTGATCTCAAATGAAGGAAGATTAAATATTTTATTTTTTTATAAATTGTTTAATAATTTTAGTTATTACCTTTTATATATTTTATAAAGTGTGTGGATGTTTTTTAAAAGATATAAAAAAAATTAAAAACTCGTAACTGATTTCGGAATATATTCATAATAAATTCGGACAATAAAATTGAAAAGAATATGAGTATAGAGAAAATACATTAATTAATAAGGAGAGAAAACTAAGCCGGAAGACACAAATTGTGTCATAAAGGAGTGTACTTGCGTTATAAAAGAAAAAAACATCAATTAATCTAGTAGTATATAGTAAGGGGAAAGGGAATATACGGCTATTATATATCTAAGGTTGGGTATAGAAGTTATTAAAATAACATCTTTTTTATTAAAACCGTACCACTCATCATCTCCCCCCACTCATCTCCTACATAAAAAAACCCCTAATATGTTATCTAAAATCACGATTAAAACCCTAATTCACTCTCAACACTTTCATTATTTGATCGCATGATTCAGGTATGTATCCCATCTTTAAGATTGCAATTAGAACTTCATGTAATTTTTGTCAACAACTTCTTGTAATCTCCTTTTTGTTATAAAACATCTTTTGTTATTTGTTTTCTAATATACTTCCATCATGAACTTTCATGTTAATAGAGACTTTTTAGGTAGCATAATGGTACTGGATAATCCATCAGAAAATGAACCCACAAACACTCTGTCAATTCATGATATCGATGCAAATGGTTATTTGATCAGCAATGTGGAACAAGATAATTTAAGTGATAGACCTTATGATGTTGATGTAAGTCAGAGATTGGATGAAGAGGGACAAATTGATGGCAATATTGTTGGGAAGGTGTTTGATCTGCCTGATGATGCATATACATTTTATAATCAATATGGCTTTACACATGGATTTGGTATACGTAAGCATTGGGATTATAAAAACAAGATGACTAATGAGGTTTATAGAAAGTGGTATGTATGCAACAAAGAAGGTTTCAAACGTGTGAAGGATGATGGTACAAGTGTGGATACTAAGAAACGTCGTAGAGATTCAAGGACCGGTTGTGAAGCACGACTTCGAATTACAATAACAAAAGATTGGAAATGGTGTGTGGATTTTTTTGATGATACACACAATCATGATTTGAGCACAACACCTACGAAAGTAATGAAACATCGTTCTCACGGGAAGTTTCATCGTTCTATGGCCTGCAAATCTCTTATGTTGGAACTTGGCCGATCCGGGATGAGACCTTGTCATGTCAAAAAAGCTGTAAATGCAATGAAACCTCCATATGTTGCTGATGTTACCGCAAAACAATGTTCCGATATTTTATCCGAGGAACGAAAACAATACAAAGGTAAGGAGTTTTATGGACTCATTAAACATTTTCAAGATAAGGCATCAATAGATATTAACCAATATTTTAAGATCAATTTGAATAGTGATGGGTCTCCTAGAAATATATTTTGGGCTGATGGAAGATCACGTGATGCATATATTAAATTTGGGGATGTTCTTGTGATTGATGTTACGTACTTGACCAACAAATTCAAGTTTCCATTTGCACCATTTGTTGGGGGTGAATCATCATGGTCAATCCATACTCATTGGTGCCGCATTGCTAGAAAATGAAAAGGAAGAAACTTTTGAATGGTTATTTAAGCAATTCTTAGTGTGCATGTTTGACAAATATCCAGCTTCAATAATAACGGATCAGGATAAAGCAATTTGCAATGCAATCCACAAAGTTTTTCCAAACACTCGACATCTTTATTGTTCATGGCACATTAAGAAACACCAACTGGAACATCTTCGACCATTTAAAGCCCGTTATAGTGATTTCAATGACTCTTACAAAAAATGGGTAAAAAGTGACACGATAGAAGAATTTGAAACCGAATGGGATGTTATACGTGATAAGTATAACCTTGAAAGTAGTAATTGGATGATGGAGATGTATGACCAACGCAAATACTGGGTTTGGTCTTTCTTGAAAGATGGGTTTTTTGCAGGGATGACAACAAGCGGGCGGAGTGAGAGTATTCATTCATTTTTTGATGGATTTGTTAATTCTAACACCATGTTGAATGAATTTGTAATTCAATATGATAAAACTGTCAACTCTCGAAGAGCTGCAGAAGAAGATGAAGACTTTAAGACTATGAATTCGACGGCAATTCTTTCGTCATTGCATCCAATAGAAGCAAAAGCAGGTAACTTGTTCATATTCAATGCGTTTATGTTATTCACCCTTTTTTCTATTATTCATTGTGTTTCGTGTATCTTGATTTTGTAGTTAAATGTTATACTAGAAATTTTTTTGGAAAATTCAAAAAGGAATGGAAAGAAGCAACCAACAATCTAACTCACGTTACTTTAAACAAGAGTCTAGAACACGTCACTTATAGTGTCGGACAATTGAACGTTGAGAAAAAATATTGGAGGACTGTCAAGTTTAATTTACTGAATAAGGTGGATGTCACATGTTCTTGCGCTATGTTTGAAACATACGGGATATTATGCAAGCATATCCTATATGTGATGAAAAAGAAGCATGTTGAAACCCTTCCTGATCAATATATTTTACCTAGGTGGACACTTGGTTCTAGGTACAAGGTTGGTAATGATAGTATCGGAATGAAAGAAATAAATAATGAAAGCGAAATTAGTGCCTTAACTTTATGGTGTGTGCATTCTAACTCGACCAAAGCAATCGAACAAGCAAAGGATTGCCCTTCTGAAATAACGAGGCTAAACACTATGTTGGGAAATTTTTAGAAGACCAAATGAGTCTTAAAAAGGCAAAAGAGCATGGGAATGTTTCGAGGATAATTGCTAGTTTCTAAGTAGACATGATGCCTCAAATATCTATTCGGGATCCTGTAATTGGTCCTAGAGAAAAGACTCGACCAAAAATTTGCAACTAATCAAAACTCCTATGAACCAAGGGAATAAAAAGAAGACTTGTTCGTATTGTCATGGATTGGGTCACAACATCACGGGGTGTCAAAAAAAGAAGGTATTCTTGGTAAAATTTATCTTTGCATATGTAACATCTATTTGAAGTTCTAATTTATATATGTATTTGTAGATTGACTGTAAGATATAACTTTTCACATACACATCATAACATTAACACAAGGTAGAATATAGATGGAATTCTAGAGAGAGAAAGTTAGAGGTTTAGGGAACTTAGTGAGAGAAAGTGAAAGATATTATTATGAGCTCCAACTCTCTACCTTGGGAGGTAGAGAGTATTTATAGTCTTACATATATCGCCACACATCGGGTACGTGGATCGGGCATACAGATGGGTAAAGACCGTCAGTCCTCCACGGTGTTACTTAACTAAATACTACTTAACTTAAAATAACTACGACTACGAGCTTTCTAACGATTACATATACTTGAGGTGACCGACTCTTTAATACCGGAATTTCTAATTCCTAACAATCTCCCCTAAGGGAGGTCACCTCAATCATGCACTAAAATTACATTGAATACAAACAGATATTACATTAACAATTGTTCTTGCATTCTTGATGTAGTCCTTTGTTCCTAAGCTCATAGTCATTGATTCTTCACATTGCATGTTTGGTTAATCAAGTGGAGGTCTTTCTTGATCCACGTGATAATAATGTTGAGCCATCATTTGAGATTATCACCATCAAAAATCTCTGACATCCTTTGTGGTGTTGGTATTATGTGATGTTGTGACTTTAGGACCGACATGCTCACATTCCGGATCATGATATCTTCTCATCAGAGTAGCGGAAGCATTTGTTGAATCATGATATTGGCAGGCGTAAGCGGCATGGAGTGAAAATATCCGAGTCATTGATGCACTAATCATGATTTCTTTTGAGATGAATGTGTTAAGTGAGCATGCGGCTATGGTTTGACCGCTTCATTCTCAACGGCAAGCAAACGTCGAGCGTACGCATACAACAGATTAGCAATAAATCGCACGAAAGTGTCTTTGATCACTTTCGTTGAATTGAGGTACACGCCCACGGTTCCCGCTGATCGCATAAGTACGCTACTTTGTGATCGTATAATTCGAAGAATTTCCTTGAGTGGTTTAGCGGAATGCTTCTAGCCGTTCTCAAACCGAACATCTCAAAGAAGACAACACGAAGTGAGTGAACCAAATAATTTGAGTCCACCGATTGATGAAAAGATATTTGAAAAACAATCGAGTATTGCTCAATAGAAATTGTTTTGCAATACAAATAAGGTTTTAATGAAAATCAATTATCAATCATAAAACACCTTTTGATTTGAAAAATTAGTACACGGTCGACATGCTAATGAAAAGAGTTTTAAAGCACAAAGACCGGTTTTCAAAGGTATCCGTCAATCCATAACTGAACGTGATTGATTCAAAAGATTGAATCACCCCATTGTTTACGCTCAGCTTGTCACATGGTTGATCTCAGATAATAGATCTCACATGCCACCTACCAGAGCTTGTTAGATGTTGGCTCGTAAGGCTTTCCATCTTCACGTGAATATGTAAACACATCACTCGGATGTTACGCAATACCACAAGGATAATGCGTAGGACTCATAAGATATAATCTTTCTTTCCACATTGTGTGAAAGAGAGTCTTCATTGAAAGTGTCCTAATGAGATTTATTGATGATCTCGTGGCTCTAGACTCAATTTGTGCATATTTGGATCCTATATCGGAGACTAGGGAGAGGGTCTCCTTCTTCAATATCAACAATCTCTAAGAGAAAGTCGATAGATAATGTCGGTTCCCCGTGAGAATGAAACAAGTCCTTTTAAGAGGAACTTGAGTGGTATGGGAAGTTGAAGTGCGCAAAGCCACCTTTGGGTCCATGACGCGTCTTGTCTTCAATACCGATGTTACCATCAAGAGCATATGAATTGAACCCGGTTTCTACCCTAAGGTTGAATAAATGGAGGGCTATTTGTTTTCACCCTTTTCTCATTCAATTCTTTTTAATTCTTCAACCCCTTCAATGCTTACCGAGACTTCATAGCTAGAACCTTGTTGGGTTTATTCGATTACTAGCTCGGTCTACCGCACTCTTCCCATATCTCATTTTTCTCCTTTTATTATCATACCTAAGAACTCTACCCTAACTAGTGGATAGTTCTGGTAGATCCCTCCTGCTCTCGGATCATGGGAACAAAACCTAACCTTATCATCCTTATATCACCATGCATAAAGTAAAGTTGGTCGGTCTATTTGGTATTGTTCATCTGCCGTTGGAACCAATTGAAAACCATTTGAAAATCAATTCGGATACTTGTGATATATTATCAAAGCATTTTGTACCTGAATTGTTTTTGATATTTTTAGAACGAGAACTCCCCTCAACATGTGCATCAAGTATTTGAAAATGTTTTGCACACGGAGGCAAGAGAAAGAATTAACTTCTTTGATTACCATTTTCTAAAGATATCAACATCACTTCCCAAATCGAATCAAGTAGATAAAGCATTTTGGGGAAGGATGAGGTTTTCATGATTTTGCTCCCCTCAATATGTGCTTCTAGGTTTGAAAAGAGTTTTACACATACTAGAGGGAACCTGCACATTGAGATAAATGATCACGTTTTAAATTATAGATGCTCCCCCTCAATGTGTGCATGGAAAATTTGAAATCGCTTTGTCACGCACGGGGAGGCAAACATGCTAATCACTTAAGAAACCATTTATCGAATTATCAGTTTAAATCCTATTTAAATCACAACTTCTCCCCCGATCACAATTATCAAAACATTTGAGATTTGTGATCTCTATAGATTTAAATTGATTTTGAAAGCTTTTAAGGAGAATTGTGACTTGATTATGAAAGCGTTTTAACTGATAAGGATCGGATGTTGAGATTTTAAACTCCATTGGTTAAACATGCATGTACATCTTTTGAAAACAATTTAATGCCAAATAACTTTTAATTTAATTGAAATCATTCTCCCCTCAATCAATGACATAGGTTGTTGATTGAGAGATAGAGATTTTGACAAATAAGTCCCGATGATTATCAAAAATAGAGACCAAGTTATTTTTCAAAGCATTTAGTTTTCAGCAGATAAATGTTTATAGAATCCGAGCATGGAATTTGAAAACATGGTAAAACATGGCTCTGTTCTTTCTTTAAAAAACGGGTTATTGCCCTAAAATGACAATAAACCATTTTTTCTTTCTCTCAAAACATAATTTTTGATTTTTGATTTTTTTTTAACATTCGAACAACATCTAAAGTCCCGTGTCATTCTTTGAATGAAGACAAAGCGTAGATATTATCGAACCGAGAAAACGCATGACAAAATGACAATATTTTTGAAGATTTTTGAATTTTTTCGATTTTTATGGATTTTGAAGGTTTTATAATTTTGTATTTTGATTTTTTCGAATAGATATATACAAGAGATAGATGAAGATAGACCTTTACTCCTCGTCTTCCTCCTCAAGACGCTTGAGAGTATTCTGGTTGAAGGCTTTTCAAGCCAAGACGTGGAAGAATAAACTCAAAACGTTCTCTTGGAAGAGCTTTGGTGAAGATGTCCGCTAACCGATATTCAGACCTCACAAAATATAGTTCCACCACACCTTTTTCCACTTGTTCCTTGATGAAATGATGTTGAATGTCGATATGCTTTGCTTTGAGTGTTGAACGTTGTTGCATGAGAGAGCAATAGCACTTTTATTATCCGCATGCAGAGAGGATTTTGTTGAATTCAAAGCCATAGTCGATAATTGAGATCTCATCCATAGGATTTGAGCACAACAAGATGACATGGCTATGTATTCGACCTCTGTAGAGGAAATAGAAGTACTCATTTGCTTCTTTGAAGACCATCTTACAAGCTTATCACCCAAAAAGCGAGCACCTCCGGATGTACTTCGACGTGTATCTTGACAACTGCATGATCAAGATCGCATAGGCCGTTAGTGACATACCGGTGTCCTTCGGGTACCATAGTCCCATATTGATGGTTCCTTGGAGATACCGAAAGACCCGCTTAACCGCTTCAAGGTGCTTTTTAGTAGGCTTAGCACGGTATCTAGCACACATGCAAACAAATAACAAGATGTCCGGTCTACTAGCTGTGAGGTACATCAGGGATCCAATCATACTACGATATTTCGTTTGGTCAATCATGATCCCCGAGTGGTCCTCATCTAGTTTGGTTCGATCAATCATGGGAGTGTCAACAGGTCACATGAATCAAATCCAAATTTCTTTAAAATCTCTCACTGCATATTTAGATTGATTTATAAAAATGCCTCCAGGGACTTTGTGAAATTTGTAATCCCAAGAAAAATGACATTTGTCCCATCATTGACATTTGAAACTTAGAACTCATTTCATTAGAAAATTGATCACATTCCATTGGGTCATCGAGCAAAAATAATATCATCAACATAAATTTGAACATGAGTTAAATGTTTGCCTGACTTCCTTGTGAACAATGTAGGATCAAGCTCCTTTCTTGAATCCGGATGATAGAAGAAACTTTGAAAGTGTATCATACCATGCCCTCGGTGCTTGCTTTAAACCGTAGAGAGCCTTCTTGAGACGATAAAGCGTGAGTAGGATGCTCTTGATTCACAAATCCTTCAAAGTTGGGACGTAAGGCGACTTCTTTAAGATCTCCGCTCGAAATGCGTCTTTACATCCATCCGATACACTACCATGTTCTTACTAGCGGCGTTAGCGAGAAAGATTCGATTGCCTCGATTCGAGCAAAAGGAGCAAAAGATTCTTCAAAGTCTATACCCTCCTCTTGACGATATCCTTTAGCAACTAAACGAGCCTTGTTTTTCAACACATCACCATGCTCATCAAGTTTTACTTTGAAGATCCATTTGAGTGCTATAATCATAGCACGCGATGCTGGAGCGGTACTAACTCCCATACATCAAGTCGATCAAACTCATGAATTTCATCTTGCATGGCATTGAACCAACTATCTTCATTCATGGCGGTTTTAACATCTTTTGGTTCGATCTTAGAAAGTACGGAGTTGAAGAAACACCATAAGGCATCGGTTGCAAGTTGATTCCGGGTTGATACAGACGAGAGGGATTTCCAATGATGTTGTCTAATGGATGATCGTGAGTCCATTTTCTAAGGTGTTCATGTGGCAGTTGTTGAGGAACCGAGGTAGCGAGTCGATGTCTCTGAAGAAGATGGTTCGATGATGATTCTGGTAGCAAATATGTTTTCAAATGGAGCATCCTCGGTGAGAGTAGCAAAGGGATTAACTTCATCATTGATGCCCGAAACATTTCCATGATGTACATTTGAAGAATGATGATTTGTTGATGAGATCAAGGATCGCAGCAAGTGCTTCTTGACTTAAAGATATTGAGACTAAGGATTGACTTCATTCACGGAATATGAGCATCCTCTCAAGGGAATCATTACCTCATTAGTGTTTGAATCATACAGTTCATCAAACATAGGATCAAACAATTTCTTTACATCATCTTCCGATGGAGGTACATATGGAGTTTCTTGAGTAGAGTTTGGAACAAGAGATGAACCAATGGGACTATTTTGAAGTGCGGGTCCCTGGATTGTCAGAGCCATTTGACCGGTCAACTCATCAAACGTAACGTGAATGGTTTCCATGATATTTCGGGTTCTTTTGTTATAGATTCGGTATCCCTTTTTGTTTGGTGCGTATCCTACAAATACTCCAATGTCAGCTTTAGCCCTAAGTTTTCCTAAGTCTTGACCCTCATTAGTTGGATAGCACAATGCACCAAACACACGAAGGAAATAGAGATTAGGTTTTCTTGTGGACAAGTTCATATGGAGTTTTTCCATGTACGGTGTGGATTAGGGAACGATTTTGTGTATAGCATGCAGTGGCAATTGCTTCAGCCTGAGAAACATTGGAACCTTTGAGTAAATCAACATTGTTCTAGCGGCTTCAACCAGAGTCCGATTTCGTCTTTCAACTACACCGCTCTGTTGAGGAGTTCGTGAAACACTTCTTTGATGACTGATTCCAACGCTTTCATAGAATTCATTAAGTTGTTTGTTGACAAACTCGGTTCCATTATGCGACAATTACGGCGGTTTTGTTAAGTCGAACCTGCACTGTTTGATGAGTTTGATGATGATATCGGAGTTTCATCCTTTGTCCTTAAGAACTTGACCTGTGAATCTAGAGTAATCATCAACCACAACTAACACATATTTCTTCCCAAAGATATTCTCAGACCCTCATTGGTCCACATAAATCCATATGAATCATATGAAGAACTTCGTGAGCCGAGTTAGTAGGTTTGGGTTTATGGGCATATTTCTTGCTTTTTCCCAATTGACATCTGAACAAAGATGATCCTTTTCATACTTTAGTCTAGGTAAACCTACAACTAGGTCCTTTACGAAAGATCGTTGATGGTGCCGAAGTTCAAGTGATTGAGGACGATGCCATAACCATGACTTTGTTTTTGAAGCCTTTGATAACAAGCGGATTGGAGAAGCCCTCATCATGTCATCGATAGAGATGGTGTAAAGGTTTGACCCACGAGTTCCTTTTAACAGTTCCTTACCATTTAGATCTCTAACAAAGCGGTATGTTTTAGAAGGCAACTTCTAGATCGAGTCACGAATTGACCAGCGAGAGAACAGATTATGACCCAACCCTTCAACATAGTAGACTCTCGAGATGACACTATCACCAACAACATAATCTCCATAACCCATAATAGCACCGAAATGATCATTACCAAATCTAACGGTCCCGATGAACTTGCTCACGAAGTTCATGAGCGCACCGGTCTCCATATGCTTGGAATGTACTGAGTCCAGTACCGCGACGATTTGAACGACCGCAGTTGAACACGCATAAAAATGGATAATCGATAATTGGGATCCCCATGCAAGAATGGGTTCCATTTGGTTAGTAACAATGTGTGGAACACCCACATCAAATCGAAACATCCATATCGAAGTAGAAGCAATGGAATCATTGGGAATAGATGCAATGCTGGTGTCTGGATTTGACCTATTCAAAGTATGTTTACTTCTTAAGGGAATAGTTCTACCAGTAGGCATCCATTTTCTAGTGGGCATAGTCTTAGCAGTTTGAGAACAAAGCTGATTATTCTTATGACCAAAAGGTATCCAATAATAACCTATCTTTATAAATGTTATTCCTGTGGGTTTCCAACTTGTTTTCTAACTTCGCTTTTGCCTTTTGCCTTATTTGCACGATTATTAGCATTAGCAATTTTAAGCGGGCATTTGACGGCATTAGACAAAGCATTCACACCATAATCATGATTAGCAACAGAATTCAAGCATGCAAAGATTACAAGGTTTGCAGATAGTATCGAGAATTAATTAATTACAAGATGCGCCTAAGGCTAATACTAGAATCAACACGATTCGCTTTATTCAACTCAAGCTTAAAGTTCCTAGATTGGTCTTCTACACTCTTCCAATGCACATTCTTAGCTTGCAAGGTCCTATCATTCCTTGTATTGTCTTGAGACTTTGACCTGCTCGCTTTAAAGTCACCGATTACTCCTGTAGAGGGAATGGGAACATTAGTTGGTTGATCTAATTTTGCATTCGAACTTGATGTGCAAGGATCTGAAGTACTAGAAGGCACATTAGTGTATACTTTAAGACTGTGATTTGAGCTTTTTGCAGGCACACTAAAGTTCACTTTCTTAGCACTAACATATCTCGAATCTGAACTACTTGAAGGCACATTAGTGTTTCCTTTTTTAAGACTGGGCATAGAACGGATTTCGCTTGGCACTAGGCATAGAACGAGGCATCACAGCTTTGCCTTTTCACCTAAGGTTAAGGATTTTGGGCATGTGGCAATTACACATTCTAGCAACTCTTGAGATCGTTTGGCCCGGAGGCAAGCAAACCTAATTTCACTATCAAGAGGTTTGTTAATGAAATCCTCTTCGACAATCTCACGGAGACATTCTATCCTTAAGGTGAGCGATTATTCATGAAAAGCATGTTCATTATTCCTAAGATGAGGAGGAATATATTTAAGCTGTCACAAAGTATTTGCGATCTAAGGGTGACTTTGAGACAACATTCTTATTGAAAACAAGTGGCAGTTTCCCATTTCCCTGACTTCTTAGATTCTCAATTTCCTTTTGTAAAGACGTTATTTTTCGTTGTTTTGGTCACGGGTGACTTTCATTGAATCATATAACTCTTTAAAATGTCGCTTAACTTTTTCATTTTCTTCTAGAAAACTCTCGTTTCCTTTTGTAAGGCATCAACTAAGTTTTGAAGATGAAAAGTTTGAGAATTCTGAGAATCTAAAGGATGAGGGATTTGGGAGCTGCCTTATTGTTCGCTTGACCCTTTAATTGAGAGATTTGGGCTTTCAACTTTCTGATCGTGTTGCAATGAGCTTGAATCTGTTCATCACGCTTGTTAATTTGAAAAGCGCATCAAACTCTGAGCATCGACGATGTCTTGATATTTGAAGTTTTAACATTTTCTTTAAGATGTTGATATTTTAGTTGTAAATTAAAATGCTCAACTTCCAGTTTAGAAAAATGTTTAACCAAATTGTCGTGATCATCCCGTTCAATTTTCTCGTTTAGTTTAGAATTAGTTTTTTCAAGCTCAATGACACGATCATGGGAGACTTTCAGGCCACAGATAGTTCATGAAATTTGGAAGCATTAATAGAGCAATTTGAAGCGGTGAAAAAGATATCTTGAGCAACACATTCAGGAATAAGAGTCTCATTTAAGGTATGCAAGTTCTTCCTCTCAATCTCATTATATTTTAGTGCACGCTCATAATCACTAACTTCAACTACCATTGCATCAAATTCCTTTTCCATTTCTTTAATATCTGATTTTGTCCCCCTTTTAAGACTCTCAAAATGATCTTTTAGTTGTTTAAAGAAAGGCATGACCTCGGTTAAATAACATTCTTTCATTTGCTCAAAACCCCTTTCTCCCTTCGATTTATCCGGTGTGATCCTTTTCTTACAAGTTTTCTCAAAATCAACAAATAGTTGAAGAATAACATATTGACTGATTAAGGTCTTGCTTTTAGTGGCAATAGTTCTAGGAACTAAATGCATTGGTGGATTTGGAGGATACTCACGTCGCTTAGGAATTTCCTACAAGGGGGATTCTTTTCAACAAGATTTTCGACTTTTGCAAGTCCATATCCTTTTTCCAGAACACTTGTTCAGGGGTCAACAATGTTTGAGGCTTAAACATGTTCAAGGAAATCCAGTTTTCCTTCTTGTAGTCATGGGGAGTGATAATTATTATTTTTTTCTTTGCATTTGGTCATCTAGTTTTTGTTCATCCTTTCCCTAGTGACTTCATCGATTTCTTATCTTCCTCAGCTGCACTCAAGCGCAACTAGGTTTCCGCCTAGGCTTAAGAATTTCATTACCATCATAAAGCACCTTATGAGCATTTCTAGACTTTTTAATTACCTCCTGGATTGGTTCCTCAACAAGGGGAATGCTATGCTTATCGCTTAAGACTCGATGTTGAGTGACCATGTGAGCAAATTCGAATGGTGTTTCCTTGTATGTACAACTTGTTCTCAAGTTTGTTTTTCAAAGTTTTCAGATTAGAAAAATCTCTCAAGAGTTTTGATTCCTTTGCATTAAATTCTTGCTTAAGCATTTTCACATTTTCTTGAAGTTCTTGTTTTTGCTTAGCTGTTTTAGAAGTTTTTCTTGCAAGGAATTTAATTCTTGTTTCAATACTTCTTCTCTAAACTTACTTTTCTAATTACTGTACTTACTTGGTTATCCATTTCACGCTCACGAAAGTGGTCAACTCAAACTTAGCACGTTGTTCATAAATAGCAACACGCTCTTTATAGGCATTTAGTTCAGAAATAATGGAATCATCGAGGCACATGCAAGTGTATTCATCAAAACATAGTCATTGTTGATCTGCAGAAGATGCATCACTTGGTACAACTTCACTTTCACTTTGTTTCACATATTGATCATATGGGACAATATTGATATTACCCATATTTTCAATATTTGATTCAATAGTTTCAGTTGATGGAACTTTGTCATGCATCCGTGCACATCAAAGATCATCGTATAGTTTTAATACCTCGAGATGAGCTTTGTCATGGGATGGCCCAACTAGTGATGAAGAGGAGACCTTGGGAGAAACCATTGGAGAAATGCTAGCGATAAAAATTGTGTGTGCGTGAGGTCCATCATCCACATCGAAGTCGTATGCATCACAATCAGTGACTTGAAAGGCATTCGATGATTGTGACCTATCTCCTAATAGGCGCTCATCCACATCTGCATCATAGGTCTTGGCATTGCCCTCAAAGAAGAAATAGCAATTCCTCTTCATTCCAAAGTAGCACCATTGTCCCGAGCTTGAGCCAGCAGACATCTTCTCTCGAAGTAATCGGCGTGCATTCTCGTGGGCGCTTTGGAGATGTCATGTTCCTTGCAATGTGTCCCTCTCCACCACACTTATAACATTTGATGAGCTTAGTTTGACCTTGGTTACCATTCCTTCCTCGATTCTGGTTTCCAACATAACCTCTCCCAGCTCCACCTCGTCCCCGATCATCATTGTCTTTCCTGCTGGTTGCACCACGATCCTTCCATCTTTAATAGTGGCTTGATTGTGTGGGTTAGATGCGCTGTCGAGGTTGTTGTTGGTTTGTGGGAGAGTATTCATGTTTTGACCGATGAGAAGAGCTAGTTGATTAATGAAGCTACCCACGAGTATCGGATCGGCTTGTTTGTACATAGGATCGAATGAGTTTGTGATTACCATTACCCAAGGGTATGACTTGTGATGCTTTGGTTGTGATTCCAATGTTTGAGTAGAAAGTCAGAGAGTCATTAGACGAGCTTGTCTCTCCCTGGTTGGTTTTGAACCGATTGAGAATTAATTTTTCAAACATAGCATGTCTCTCATTCCGAAGGAGGAAGGCATAGAGTTGCTCATAGTTTGTATTCTTCAATCCTTTAGTGAGCTTCACAACGGTAACAAACTTGTGCCATTCGGGATTCATGTTGTTCACAAATTTTGAGTTCAACTGAATGTTAGGCATAGTCATTCCGATGTTCCTCATGTCATTAACTAACTTATGAAATCTCACATAGTACTCATAGACACTCTCATCTGTTTCATCTTGAAATGCTCAAATTCGTCATAGAGTTGGGATTCTCTGTCTTCCATAGTTAATTCAGAACTTGAGAGAAGCATCTTAACATTGTCCCAAACCGCCTTAGCATCTCGTGTTATGATTGATCGACTTGTAGATGTCTTTAGGAAGACCTTGAAGAACAATGTTTGAAGCCCTGATATCCGCATCAAATCTCTTTTTATCCTTATCATCAAGCTCATCATACATCTTAGGTCTGTCAATTCCGTAAACAGGAGTACCATCTGCATTAGTATCAAGTATGTCTCTAGTCGCCTCAACTCGATATGGTCCTTCATCAATGGATTTGAGAATGTTGACACCATTTTCCTTTCCAAGGCAATACAATCTAATTCGTTGAGCCCAAGAGTCGTAGTCTGGTTCTGTCAAGCATGGGTGGATCGAGTATCCGAACCACCGCTTGAACATCTCGCAAACAGTGGAGATATGGGAACGTTGGTAGACATGTTAACAGATTATACGGGATTTTATAGCTCTATGATTAAACCGGAAAATGGATTCTTTCACGCGAGTTTTACTAAATCAAGAGAAAACCGTAAACAATCACTCAAGACTCTAGATGATAAAATACTAAATCGCTAGAAATTAATGCACTAAGTTAAACTAGAAATTAATGCACTAAGTCGCTAACCCTTAATTCGCTACACCCCTAAGTCGCTAGAGTCCCAAGTCGCTAGCAGAAAAGCAAGTCGCTAAGTAGTAACTTCTCTGAGACAAGTCGCTAACCAAATTTTGGCGAGAATTCGCCACAAGTCGCTAGAGACACAAGTCGCTAAAGAGCAACTCGCATCTTGACCAAGTCGCTACCATTAAAGTCGCTACCGTAGTGGAGAATCCACTACTTGTACTTTAACTCGCTAGATCTAACTCGCTAGTTCCAACAATCGTAAGTCGCTACAAAATGTGAAGCAAGTCGCTACCAAGAAACTATTCCGTGAGCTAAGTCGCTAGCTTGAAAAAACCATATAAACCTCACTTTTCAATCCAAAACAACCCAACCAAGATGATTCAAGCTTACCAAATGAAAACCTAAACACTTTTGATGATTCTAAACATAAAAGTACAACCAAAATCAAAACTTTAACACTAGAAATCAATCAAATGATGCCAAAACCACTAAACTTTTTCAAACTCAAAAACCACCTAAAACCACTAGAAATCCAAAGATGTGTAAGATATGATCTAACCATGGCTCTTGATACCAATTGTAAGATATAACTTTTCACATACACATCATAACATTAACACAAGGTAGAATATAGATGGAATTCTAGAGAGAGAAAGTTAGAGGTTTAGGGAACTTAGTGAGAGAAAGTGAAAGATATTATTATGAGCTCCAACTCTCTACCTTGGGAGGTAGAGAGTATTTATAGTCTTATAATAAAAACGCCACACATCGCGTGGATCGGCATACATGGGTAAAGACCGTCCAGTCCTCCACGGTGTTACTTAACTAATACTACTTAACTTAAAATAACTACGACTGCGAGCTTTCTAACGATTACATATACTTGAGGTGACCGACTCTTTAATACCTGGAATTTCTAATTCCTAACATTGACGATTTGCAAGGAAAAAAATGACAATTGTAGTGCTATTTTGGCAAATGCTACGCATGGGGTGAAGAAAAAGAAGATATAATGTTGATGTGTTATGTGGAGTGCAGTGGTTAAAGAGAGAAAGACATCTTACTCGCTATTGCTTGATGGATTAAAGTTAAGTTGTGCATTTACGTATTAGTGCGTATTTTTTTGAATGGCGTAATGGGGTCAAATGTAAATTGGTCAAAAAAGTAATTATTTTGGATGTCTTCTTTTCTCAGTAATGAAATAGTATTGATCTTTTCCCTTTTATAATGACTAGTATGTTCTTTTTCGATCTACATAAGCCGTATCACGTATGCATTTTTTTCTGATGTTAACATGGTCAAAGCCAAGTAGGGATGAGCATACTGGAACGTTGGAAAAAGCCCACGTATCCCTCCCAAAACCTTGTGTGCATCTTTGGAGCGTTGGAAAATCTTTGCTTGTCATAAGGGTCCAAGCTGGAAACTTGTTTCTGTTACACAGTTTGCCAAACACCCCTTTAAGTTATGGTGAAGTTGTTTTTGTTATAGTTTGTCAAACACTCCTTTAAGTGGTTAATGAAACTTGCTTAAAATAGCTTGAAACATGTCCGTTTTACCTGGAATTTTTTTGTTGTAACCAGTGGGTTAACGGGTCAAAATGTTTTTTTTTTTTTTTTTTTTTAAGTTGTTGGTTAGGATTAATTTGTTTTGTCACACATGATACTAGCATCAGTTAATTGTTTAGAGTCGAAGGGAGGGTTACCTTGGGTCAAAATTGGTATTTGGTACTATAGTGTGAAGTCAAGACAAGAACATATTCAGTGTGTACAACAACATCAGGTCGCAACATCAGTTTCGAATTGTGCAATGTGAAGTCAAGACGAAAACATTTTCAATGAAGTGCGGAACAATTACTGTATCTGTTAGTTTGTGGTGCATTTTTAGTTCAACATCAGTCTTTGTGGTATTCTGTTATGGTCCCCATAGTTAGTGTGGTCCTATTTTTTCTTAAATAGTTTGTGGTGCATTTTAGGTTCAACTTCCCAGGTCTTTGTGGTATTACATTATAGTCATAGTTAGTGTGGTCACTATTTTTCTTAAGAATTGATTTATGTACTTCCAATAATTTGGTCTAGTCCTCTAGTAACTGCTTCATTTGGCTTTGTATCTAGGGGTTTGGTTACGTATTTGGTTCTAGAGATAGTGGTCCCACTTGGTCTTTTGCTCTTGGTGGAGTTATACACAGCCATCCCATATGCGTCAAATATGTTTGGTCCCGATACACATTGTGGCGGTGTCATCTATGTCATCCAATATCATGTGTATAATGCTTTTGTGTACTCATATTATTCTTTTAATATAAATTGGCACCTTATAACTAATTAGAAAGTTCATTCAAATACTGTGCTTGGTTTGTTGTTGCTCTAATGCTCTATTATTACTCTATTGACTTGACTTTTACTGTGAGACCAAAATATATGGAAAAACAAAATCAAGCTGGCTCAAAAGTAGACCAGGTACAATATGAGAATTAGTAAAGGTTTCATGGATTAAAATAGAAACTATATACAACTTTGTTCTAAAAGTAACCACCAACCAAGGACACTCATCGTAAGCTTGTAAGAAACTATGTTATTGAATTTATGTCTAAATAAAAGCAGGTCAAAAATTACATGAAACATTACAAACACGGTACCACTTACTGAGACCTTGTAACCTTATAACACATACCACAATCACTTGCGAGACCTTATAATGCAGCCCAAATGGAAGTAATCCAACTCTTTGTCCAGAACTTATAAATCTAGCGCCAATAATCGGATAATCACCTTGCAAATCGTTTACCAAAAACCAATATTACACTTCTTTCTCCAAACTAACAATTAGCAGAGTAGCAAGATACTTTATCGACTTGATATCTAGACCATCATCCCACCTTATAAAATCTTGGTATCCTCAAATATTTTTACTCATGAACATCACCCTTGAGGCTTAAATAAGTAATCTCCAACACCCGACTCGGACGCCACTTACTCAAATTCCAAACAATCTTCTTCCGTTTATCACCGCAACATCATGACCAAAGTATGGTGATGAGCGGTTCAAGCGACTCCCACCCGCAAACTAACTATCCTTGGTCGGGTTTTCCTAATAATCTTTATAACCTACGAATATCCCCTTTGGTATGGCACTCAGCCCCTTGGCGGTTCACATATCACTAGAACTATTATTATTACTATTACCATTATCACCATTATCATCGGAAAAAAGGCGTTTTGTTTCCTATTTTTAACATTTGACCATATACTGTGAAAACTTTTATTTCAACAAGGCATTTCATGTGAATACTTGGTGTGCAATTTAAACTATTGTCATTGAACACAATGCTTGAATTTGAGAAGATGGAATTTGGATGAAATGGGCTATATTTATGTTCATCGATTCATACTTGAACTTCAAATAAAAAAACGGTGATTAGAAACGCAGATTAAAGCCCATAGTATATTTATGTTCATCGATTTTAAGAACTAAACATGTTTGGTATATTCTAAAATCACGATTTTGGAATGAGATTTTCGAAAGCAATGTTTTGATTACAGCTGTGTCGGTCGAAACATGGAAAAATCATAGAAAGTCAAAAGGAGAACTTGGTTTGTTTCGGTTGGGAGAGGAAGAAGAGTGGTTTTGGAGATAAAGTAGGTCTTTTATATTTGTAGTGAACGACGTAGTTTTAATGAGTTCTACACGTAACCTTGTATACAATACAGCCACACATACACTTTTCCCATATAGTAATACTTCGTAATTAATTTTTAATATGTCATTTTTTCTTGTTTTTTATGTTATAAAAAGAAAAAAAAAATTCCATTATTAGTGTATTACGATATTTTGCGAAAAAATTGTTTAAAAATACTTTAACAATAATTAACAAATTGGACGTCCAATTAAAGATTATCAAAAAATATGTTTATTGGTGTAATTTGTTTGATGAGAAGCTTTATACTTTTACGTATATATATGAGATTAAAAGACAATAGTTGTTAATTTGCATGTAAGAGTGTTTTTGACAGCCAATGACACAAGTGATAATTCACATATAAAGTGAGGAGAATCCTGGATTATTTAAAAAAAATCTTAGTTTTAGCAATATGTTATAAAGTTGAGTCAAGTTGGAAATAAGTATCATCTTGGGCCACGGTTTTTAAATTCCCCTATCAGACTAGTGGTAACAAGCCACTTAAGACGCGTGCTGATAACATCAAATAAGAACATATTTTTAGTATCAATATCCTATATTTATTGCTCGTATTTCTAATGTTTTAATAATATTTGTTACCGATTTACTTTACTTTTGCATCTTAGTACGAATCTGGAGCAATTGGTGAATGGACACATAAATTGGCTAGAATTGAGCTTAAAATGAAGAAATGGAAAATTTGGACGTTGTTGCACTATTTTGGTCGTAACTTTTTCGTTGTAGCTCTGTTTTAGATGATTTAAAACGTCAAGGAAAGAGGAAAAAGAAGTCTTCACGTTTAAGTAATAAGATACATAAAATTCAGAAGTTAACTGATGGTTATTTCTACTTGAAACTGCAGTTCGTGGATTGAACTCACACTTCACAAGTGCTTGGGCCAATTGTAGACATGAAGTGGGCTAATTACTGCACATGAATGAGAAAAAGAAAAGAAGTCCATAAGCC
The DNA here is from genome assembly GCA_910596185.1 of Chrysanthemum makinoi. Lineage (NCBI taxonomy): Eukaryota > Viridiplantae > Streptophyta > Magnoliopsida > Asterales > Asteraceae > Chrysanthemum > Chrysanthemum makinoi. Next base: position 148,013,879 of record OU343219.1, on the reverse strand, counting down.
CATGCGATTGGGTCGTTGGTTTGCAAAAGGAAAAAAAGGATGGAAAGGTGGAAGTATATATGCACTTCTTTTATTCTACCAGGAGGGGACCAGAAGAGATTCGACTCATGGCGCACGAGAGGAATTAATTCGAAGGTTTTCATAGTTGGTTGCATGGGAGAAACAATAATATCCTGAATATAGAAGTGGATACCAATATACGTTATTGGTATGCCACCTCGCAAACTTATCATACACCTCCCGATAACTTATCAATAGCAAACACCCTCCCTCAAAAACACGATAATATGTTTCTTGGGTCCCTGAAGCATACCCACTAAAATACCCCTCACTCCATGATACACTAAAAAATAGCAAAAGTTTGGCCTCTTTCTCCTTTGGCTTGAGCCAGTCTACCAACTCAATTCCCTTTTGGCTCATTAATGGCTTGTTCCTTGGTAAGATGTTTGGCATGTTATTGGTTTGAAAATGTGCATTTGGCATGTTAAAATCTATCCTTACCGTCTGCTCTAAGAGATGGTTCCGAACATCACAAACAATTGAGTTAATGTATAAACATGTTATCAAACTTTCAAAAATATACGTCTAAGATACAAAACTTTTATTTAGTTCACTTAGATGACTGAACTTATAAAACATACCATTTTGAAGTCACTGAACTTATAAAAATATACGTAAACATTAGCATAAAACAAGACATTTATATTTACTTAACTTATCAAAAATATATGTTCAAAATTACTTAATTAACACTAAAATGCTTCCTATAAGTTCAGTAACCCAAGTGAACAAAGTGAAAATTCAGTACCTTAGACACATTTTTTCTGAAAAGTTTAGTGACATCTTTGTCTATTAACCCTAAGCAATTTTATTTTTCAGTTTGCATAACTTTTTAGTTATAAATTCGTTTTGTTATTCTGTTTTATTACTTGTTTATTATTTTCTGGAATTATGAGCTAAGCACTTCTGTGCTTGCCTAGCTCTGATTTTAAGACTTTAATGACATGATTTATACGTTTTATTATGCTTATGACTTAGATAATTTATATGCTTCACGTAATTTCTTACGCCTTTGTGTTAATAATTGATAACCTATGGATGGTGATTAATTAGTAGGACATAATTTGAAAGTTAAGAACTTGACACATAAACATATAGACATATATCAATTTATGGTTGGTGTTACATCTGAAATAGCCTAACTAGGTTAAAAGTGGTATAAAGGGTTTAAGAGTTAAAAATGCTTAAGGGATTTCGAGCTATGCTCTGTTGGAGAGTCAGATAGCTGAGAGGTTCATCAGGGTGTTTTCAACTCTTGATAAACTTTTATCTATCAATGTGTTCCATCTACATACTAGCTGAGATCCGTATCAACTAGAAAGTATGCCTTCAAGTAATTTTTCGACTTCCTTGACAATGTCTTTGACTTGAACATCGCTGAGGTTGCTCGTTGTTTCATTATCAGTGAGTCTTCTTGAGTTGTTCGATGATTTCATTATCATCGTGTCTTCTTGACTTGGACTAATTTGTATTCAAATCCTAATCAGAGACCATTGGGCACTGAATTGGCCCAACATATATAAACAAGGTTTAAAATGTAAATGTCCAAAATACCATCTTCTTCATTCTTATTTTGCCGCCAAAACCTGCAACTTCAAGGTTTAATCATGGTTGAACCGGTTTAAACACTAACACAAACACATACATAAAAACAAACACAAAATATAACAAAAACACAAACACTAAAACCCATTAAAAGATAAAAATGCAGCTGATGCCGTGAATGAGATGTGAAACCGGCTATAATGTGACTATAGCGTAACTTCGGTCAATATGATGAGCCATATGTGCCATTTTTTGCTTATGACATGCGCTCCGGTCCATGCACCACACACTCTTACCATATGTCCATATTTAGGGGTGACCAACGGTCTAAAGGCGGCGGACGACCGAACTAGCCGAAAACTTTAGACCGAGTGTAGAAAACTAGAAGGGGGGTTGAATAGTTTTACCAATTAAGACTTTGTTTTAAAATATTTAGATCGACTTATGTCAATCCATTTGGATGTGTATGTTGGACATTTATAGATAGATATATAAATGTGTAAATGAGAATAAAGTAAGAAGCATATAACCACGACACGGTATTTATAATAGTGGATTTAGGCGGGGCCACCTTCCTTGCCTACTCCATACAGAGTCACCTACTCGAGGTTAAGTAATCACTACCACGACATGAATCCTTATGGCCGGGCCTTCCGCGTCGCCCACTCTTTTTTCGGTACTAGGCTAACCACCGGGTTCTTTTACCAAGGAGAACCACACCTACCACAACATAAGCCTACCCTTTATTGATACTAAAAATTTAAATCGCAGGGTTCCATTCTGATGGAGAAACTACTACAACACTACGACACCCCTAACCCCAAAGGAGACCCACTCCTTATTACAACATCATCAAGGATACCAATATCCTTGGAAACAAACTCTCTATTTGTATAACGATGCACCTCATCGATTATACAACATAGCATCCTTCACTAATGCAGCAGTTTGACTTCTAGGCATCTTTCACTAATGCCCTTGACACGAGCGCTTTGGCACCTTTACTAATGCCTTAGTCTTGACTCCTTTAGCATTCTTCACTAATGATTTTGACACGGGGCGTTAAGCACCTTTCACTAATGCTTTTCGTCTTGACTCTTTCCGGCATCCTTCACTAATGCCTTGGACACAACACTTATTGAGGAAGAAATAGAGTATCAATCAAGAGAACTCGGTAGTCTTGATGATGGCGAAGCTACATGGCAACTCATGGATTTGAGCTTGCTTTCGACTTCAAGAAGTGGTGATCACAACCTTTAAGAGGAACCTAGAGAATCACACACAAAAACAAAGACAAACTACATAGAAAAGATCCTTAGGATCACGTGGTTAAGGTTACAATACTTGGGAAAGTATTTGTGGAGATTAATGACAAAAAGGAAGAAATGGCTCACTATTTATAGAAGAAAAACATCTCTTGTTCCCACGGATCCCTCACTTGAGGATCCTTCGATCATGTCTTGGGGATCCATGGGGCTGGCTCCCTTTGCCCATGGGTTTTGGGTCATCAGGTCATGGGTTATGGATCATGGGTATTCAAGTAGATACAATGTACCTATAAGATGCAATGCATCTAGTCCATGGTTCATGGATTAAAAGTATGGGCCATGGATTAAAACCATGGGTCATGGATGTGTCCCACATATGACTTAAGCATGATGTGTCATGCAATGGAGTTATGGGTCAAGCTCCATGGGTATGGGTCATGGACTTTGGGTTGTACCCAACTACATTCAATGTATTTGGTCAATAGGTCAAATACTTAAGTTTCTACCCAATTGTATTACCCATTATAATACATACTAGTTATGTATATATTTGCCAAATATATAAACACTAGTTGTTGTACATATGTATTACTAAATCATAAAATCACTTATACTTGTTTTTGAGTGTTTTTGGCAATAAGTGTGTTAGAAAACTATTGGCTCAAACCATTCATTATTTTATTTGTTTTTACGTTAAAATGATTTTCACGTTTCAATATCAAATAATCAGAAATATATAAATAGCGTTTTTGATGCTTTATTTATTAACAATCCACTTTTTGGTGATGACAAAACATAAAATTATTTTAATGAAAAAAACAAAATTAAGTAAAGAAGTTAGTGGAGTTTTACTCTCTTCTTCCCCTTTTACAGCCGAAAACAAAAAAATTCGAAAAATTGCAATGTTTGAAGAAAAAACATGTAAAAAAATATAGAGAGCAAGTGGCGTGAAGTTCTGCGTCCCAACTCCCCCACTTGGCGAGTCCATCCCTTTGTGAGGGTGTCAAGTAAATAAAAAACTACTAAGCTAATGCATTTGCAACTATGTTTGCAAAATGGTTTAAATCTTAGTGACTATAATCTCCCCCTTGATGATTGCAACTTTGCAAAAGGGATACTTGAAATGTAATCCATATATAGGATTATATTGCAAATGGTTTACAATGTATGGTTTGACACAAAGCTCCCCACAGCATAAGGTGTCAAAAGTCTTCATGTGTGTTTTGAAAATCTACAAAACAAAGGTTAGAAAACAAGTATATATAATGCATGATTTCACTTGCAAATAAGACTCAAGTTTAGTAAGCTGGGTCTTACATTTGCACGGATCCTGATTCCCTCCTTGGAGGGATAAGATCTAAACAAAAACTTCGAGGAATCCGGATTTATCACGATAACTGATTTCGGCAATGAGTGATGTAACAAATAATGTTAACATCAAAGTGAGATATGTATTCAAGCAACAAACATATACTCAAAGCAATATGGCATATAAACTATCATTCAATAACACATAAGAGATGATCAATAAATCTCAAAACTAAGAGAATGATTTAGCCCTGTAATACATATTCTACTAATACTAATAAGTGACCAAAACTTAGAAACATGTGTGCTTGAATGCAGGATGAGTAGACTAGTTGATTTGGTCCAATCTTTAAAAGATGATTAAACATGAAATGGGATCCTAAATGATCTAAGTTAAGTTTGAGACTAGGGCACCATTTTAATCCTTAGGCTTTCGTGGTTGTTGTTTGGGTTTGTGACCTCATGAAGCGTTCGAGGTGATAAAACATGAAATGTTGCTCCTCACATAGTTCATGTATCAACCACTTCAATGTGTTGTTGACAATGATAGCAATCCTTGTCATGGTTTTGAAAGGTGGTGGTAAAGATGGGCCGGAACTTGATGTGGAGGTTCAAGTGAAGAAGGTTAGGGGATCTCAATGAAGGAGAGGGATTGGTGGGAGGCACATTAAAGGCTTCCGATGAGGGGTTGATGGTGGAGGTAGGAAGTGTCAACTTCCATGTGGTCGGAGTGGTTGACTTTGATGTCTCCTCACTAATCCAAAATGGACCATTAGAGGGAAATGGAGAGAAATGGACATAGGTCTGAAGTGTTGATTCAACACCTTGGTTTTGTACAATCTTCTCTAGTGAAGAGTGTGTCGGTAATGGTGGAGGATGAGATGGCCTAGGGGATAAGTCCTCTAAGTTGTAGGAATGTGGAGATGATTGTGATGTGGTAAATGATATGGCTCTAGGCACCAATGATGTTGGTTGGGTTGAAAATGATGTGTTTGGTTTAGTAGGAATTGTGGAGTTTGGTGATGATATTTTGTAGAACAATCCTCTTGGGGATTGGTTTGATTGGTTGAGTTGGTGGAGGAGAAGTCCTAGCATTTGTGGGTTTAGGGGAGATAATTGATTGAGAAATTCGTGTACAACACGAGCAAGTTTCTTGGGTGGTTCTTGAGTGGATGAGTTAGCACTAGGAGCTTTCCTCATGATGAAATTACTAAGGAAAGGTTTCTAAATCTTTGAGAATTATGTTGTGTTTGACTGACTAATGGATTGTAACAAGATGGCTTATAAAGGAAGGATTTGGCAAAGTGCATTGAAATTAGCGAAGATCCTTTGGAGTGTGATGATTAGCATGCCTGAGTGTCAACTTGAGTTGTCTTGATCTAGAGGTTAATTAAAGATGTGATGGAGTGTTCAAGTTAGCAGATGAGCTTGAAATGATTGTTTTAGATAGACTTGACATGAATACGTCACGGGATCCCCGCGGTTCCTTCCTTTGAGGATAAGATCTAGGCTAATCACAGGGATCATTGCTCGGCGAGGGAAAAGATGATGTTTGTGAAGTCTAACACCTATACTTCCGGAAGTGTTTGATCTTCCCTAATTGTCTCAAAATGAAAAGAGTACAAATTATCAAGAGCAATGATGATGTAGCAAATGATTGCTACTTTATGGAAGGAAAATGATACTTTATGATCACCAATGGGTGTTCAAGGATGACACTAGGAATTTTGATGGTGTCAAGTCATAATAAATGTTCCTAGAGATGGATGTAAGCTTGAGATAAAATTTGAAAAATCAGCAAAAAATAAAAAGAATTGAAAAACTAGTTTTTGACCCATTTTGAGATAAGGATGACTAGTAACAATTTCCTAATATTGTTAAAGATATCGCTAAGTGTTGAGAGATGTGAGAACCAATGTGTAGTATTGAAAGCGGAAATATGGTGAGAGTTTTGATGAGTTGATAAATCAAAAAGCACTTTGAATTAGATCCTAAGGTTAGCTATGGGTGGGTGTATGAAGCTTTCTAATGCTTGAAGAAGACTTACGTGGTTCTAAGGTCTTATGTTTGCTAGTGTGAAGTGATCTAGTGAGATGTTTTGATGTATTGGAATACATCTTTGCTCATCTGTTTGTCCACACGAATCCACGGTTCTCTCTCAAAGGAGGGATAGTCTAGTATAATCTTAGGAGTCAAACGGCGCGGTCGAAACATCCGCAGAAGAAATGCACGGATTTTGCACTATACTACATACACTAATTTCTATTAAACTCTACTCCAAAGAACAACACTAAGCATGATAACACATAAATCATATCATAGATAAGAGTAGTAATGACAATATCCAAATACTAAACTAGTGTGTTTAAAACATAAGCAAAACCATACATAAGCCAAATGTCTAAAACAAGCATAATCCTAATGTCTCTTTTCGTCAATCCTTTCTTTTCCTCTTTCAGGCTTTGTGTGGCTGGTTTGGATCATACCCTTAAATTGTTTGAATTACGGTCTAGATTTGGAAGAGTTGGAAAGTTGTTGATAGTATTAGTGAAAAGGGGTCAGTAGATGTTAGGCGGGGTTTGAAGCATTTGCCTATTCTTCTTCGTTCGAGAGTCAGGAGAGCTATAGGTTTCACTTTCCATTGGCCGAGTGAACCGTTTAGAGGGTTGTTTGGTAAGAGGTACCATGACTTGTTAGGAGAGGAAATGATCATCATTGATGGAGATGGTTGCAATCTGTATATGCTTATAAAAGAATTAGGTGTTAGGAGCATACCATCTGAAATTACCATGTTGGCGACTTTGAATACCACAGCCATTCTCTTCCACCATGTAATGGCGAGATTAAATGGCTTTTGGTGAATAAGACAATATAGATCATTTACTGCGAGACATGCATTTGGATGGTCTTTTATTCTGGAACCAAACTAATGGCGTACCCACTAGAATTTCTTCCCATTTCTAAAAATGGGGTGCATTTGAAGAGTTCCATTTGAAGAAGGGATCCGCGGTGAATAGGCTCTTTGTTTTAGGTTGAAAGCGAAGAAGGTTGAATTAGGCTCTAACTTGAAAAAATAGTGTCTTGCTAAATGATTTTGGGTTCATCAAGGGAGTATGGTAAGGTGGTTTTGGAATCAAGAGTTCCAACAAACCTAAGATTGAGTGGATATTAAAGCCTCAAAGGTGAGAGAAACACAAATCTCTTGCCCTTAAAGTGAAGGCTTCAAGCGATGAAGAGAAATAGTGTGTTGGCGGTAGTGTTAGGAATTAGAAATTCCAGGTATTAAAGAGTCGGTCACCTCAAGTATATGTAATCGTTAGAAAGCTCGTAGTCGTAGTTATTTTATGTTAAGTAGTATTTAGTTTTGTAACACCGTGGAGGACGGACGGGTCTTTACCCACTGTATGCCTGATCCACATCCCGTTGTGTGGCGTTTTATGTAAGACTATAAATACTCTCTACCTCCAAGGTAGAGAGTTGGAGCTCATAATAAGATTTTTCTTTCTCTCACTAAGTTCCCAAACCTCTAACTTTCTCTCTCTAAAACCTCTTGTACGCCTACTTTGTGTTATGGTGTGATGTGTATGTGAAAAGTTAATCCAATATGTTACAATTGGTATCAAGAGCCATGGTTAGATCATCTCTTGCACATCTTTGGATTTCTAGTGGTTTTAGGTGGTTTTTGAGTTTGAAAAAGTTTAGTGGTTTTGCATCATTTGGTTGATTTCTAGTGTTAAAGTTTGGATTTTGATAGTACTTTTGTATTTAGAATCATCACAAGTGTTTAGGTTTTGATTTTGAAGGCTTGAATCATCGTGGTTGGGTTGTTTTGGATTGAAAAGTGGTGTTTATGTGTTTTTCTAGCTAGCAACTTAAGCCACGGAAAATTGTTTTTTCTAACTAGCGACTTGCTTTGTAAGTTGTTAGCGAGTTGTAGTTGAAGTTCTTAACGAGTTGAGCCTAGCGACTTGTCTATTGAGACAAGCCGACAAACAGTACACTTAGTGGATTCTCCACTACGAGTAGCGACTTGGTGAAAGTTAGCGACTTGTACTTAAGTTTGTTAGCGACTTGGTGTTAGCAATTTGGTGCTTAGCTAGTTGCTCCTTAGCGATTTGACAACTTAGCGATTTGGTGATTAGCGAGTTGCTGTTTAGCGACTTGACAACTTAGCGACTTGGTGCTTAGCGACTTGGTGCTTAGCGACTTGCTGTCAAAATTTTGCTAGCGACTTGGTGCTTAGCGAGTTGTTATTTAGCGACTTGGTGCTTAGCGACTTGGTGCTTAGCGACTTGATTGATTTTTCTTAGCGACTTGGTTGACTCTGTCGTAATACGGTTTTCTCTTGATTTAGTAAAATCCCGTGAAAGAATCTATTTCCCGGTTTAATCATAGAGTTATAAAATCCCGTTTAATCTATCAACATGTCTACCAACGTTCCTACAATCATCTCCTTCTTGCCGAGGATGTTCAAGCGGTTGGTTCGGATACTCATCCACCCATGCTTGCAGGCCGACTACGACTCTTGGGCTCAAAGAATCGATTTATCTTGTCTTGGAAAGGAAAATGGTGTCAACATTCTCAAATCCATTGATGAAGGACCATATCGAGTTGAGACTACTAGAGACATACTTGATACTAATGAAGATGGAACAAGATCTATGGAATAGAGCAGGACCAAAGAATGTATGATGAGCTTCAATGATAAGGAGAAAAAGAGATTCGATGGATATCGTAGGGGCTTCTAACATTGTTCATATTGCAAGGTCTTCCAAAAGACATCTACAAGCTTATCAATCACAACACCGAAGCAAAGGCTGTATGGGATAATGTCAAGATGCTTCTCTCGGTTAGAATTAACTATGGAAGACAGAGAATCACAACTCTATGATGAATTTGAACACTTCAAGATGAAACCGGATGAGAGTGTCTATGAGTACTATGTGAGATTCCATAAGCTTGTGAATGACATGAGGAACATCAAAATGACTATGCCTAACATTGGTTGAACTCAAAGTTTGTAAACAACATGAATCCCGAATGGCACAAGTTTGTCACATCTGTGAAGCTCACTAAAGGATTGAAGAATACAAACTATGAGCAACTCTATGCCTTCCTCCTCGAATGAAGAGACATGCTATGTTTGAAAAAGGATTCAATCAGTTCAAAACCAATAGGGAGAAACAAGTTCATCCAATGACTCAACTGCCTTCTACTCAAATGTTGGGATCACCACCAAAGCTCTCAAGTCATACCCATGGGAAATGGTAATCACAAACTCATTCCGATCCTATGTTCAAACCGGTGATGTTGATGCATCCGTTGGAAACTTCATTAGTCAACTAGCTCTCATGATCAGTCAAAACATGAACACTCTCCCACACTCCAACAACAACCTCAGAATAGCATCCAATCCACACAATCAAGCCGTGAGATGGAAGGTTATGGTGCACCAGTTCAAGAAAGGCAGATGATCGGAGAAGGGTGGAGCGGTGGAGGCTATGGTTGGAAATCGAATCTCGAGGAAGGAATGGAAATCAAGGACAAGCAAAGCATCAAATGTTACAACTGTGGTGGTGAGGACACATTGCAAGGAACGCACATCTCCAAAGCGTCCACAGAATGCGAGTACTTCAGGATAAGATTTGCTAGTGCAAGCTCGGGATAATGGTCTTTGCTTTGGATGAAGAGGAGTTGTTGTTTCTCTCTGAGGGCAATGCCAAGACCTATGATGCAGATGTGGATGAGCAACCTATTCAGGAGATAGGTCACAATCATCAGAATGCCTTTCAAGTAGCTGACTGTGATGCATACGACTCTGATGTTGATGATGGACCTACCGCACAAACAATTTTCATGGCTAGCATTTCTCCAATGGTCTCTCCTAAGGTCTCATCTTCACCACAAGCTGGACCATCCAAAGACAAAATCATCTCAGAGGTATTAAAACTATACGATGAAGTTGATATGCAAAAGATACATAATGAAGTACAATCAACTAATATCAAATGTTGAAAAATGTTATCCCATATGATCAATATGTGAAACAAAGTGAAAGTGAAAAGTTGTACCAAGTGATGCATCTTCTGCGATCAATGATGACTATGTTTTTGATGAATACACTGCATGTGCCCCTAATGATTCTGTTATCTCTGAACTTAATGCCTATAAAGAAAGAGTTGCTATTTATGAACAACGTGCTAAGTTTGAGTTAACCACTCGTGAGCAGGAAATGGATGACCAAATGCGTACAATCATTAGAAAAGTAATTTTAGAGAAGAAGTATTAAAACAAGAGTTAAATTCCTTACAAGAAAAGCTTTCTAAAGCTGCTAAGCAAAAACAAGAACTTCAAGAAAATGTGAAAATGCTTAAGCAAGAATTTAATGCTAAGGAATCAAAACTTTTGAAGATTTTTCTAATCTGAAAACTTTGAAAAACAAGCTTGAAAACAAGTTGTACGTACAAAGTAACACCATTCAGAGCTCATGATCACTAAGCATAGAGTTTTAGCGATAAGCATAGTGTCCCATTATTGAGGAACCAATCGAGTATGTTAAGAAAGCTAAAGAAGCTCAAAAGGTAATCTATGATGGCAATGAAATCCTTAAACCTAGACAAAAACCTAGTTTGCTGAGTGCACCGAGGAAGATAAGAAATCCGATGAAGTCACTAGGGAAAAGATGAACAAGAAACTAGATGATCCTAAATGTAAAGAGAAGAAAATAATTATCACACCCCATGATTACAAGAAGGAGAATTGGATTTCCTTAAACAAATTTAAGCCTCTGACGTTGTTAACACCGAACAAGTTTTTGGAAAAGGATTTAGATAAGCAAAAAGCGAAAATCTTGTTGAAACAAACCCTCCCTTATGGAAAATGCCTAGAGCGTGTGTATCCTCCAAATACACCAATGCATTTAGTTCCTAGAACTATTGCCACTAAAAGCAAGACCTTAATTAGCCAATATGTTATTCTTCAACTATTTGTTGATTTTGAGAAAACTTGTAAGAAAATGATCACACCCACTGGGATACGGAAGGGAAAGGGGTTTTGAGCAAACAAAAGAATGCTATCTAACCGAGGTCATGCCTTTCTTTAAACAACTAAAAGATCATTTTGAGAGTCTTAAAAGGGGATAGATTCAGATATTAAAGGAATGGAAAAGGAATTTGATGCAATGATAGTTGAGGTTAGTGACTATGAGCGAGCATTAAAATATAATGAGATTGAGAGGAAGAACTTGCATACCTTGAATGAGAATCTTATTTCTGAATGTATTATTCAAGATGTGTTTTATCTTTGCTACAAATTGCTCCATTAATGCTTCTCAATTTCATGAATTATCTGTTGCTCTAAAAGTCTCCCATGATCGTGTCATTGAGCTTGAAAAGATTAATTCTAAACTTAATGAGAAAATTGATCGGGATGATCACGATAATTTGGTAAAGCATCTTTCTAAACTAGAAGTTGAACATTTTGATTTACAACTAAAATATCAACATCTAAAAGAAAATGTTAAAACCTCAAATATCAAGACATCCTTGGATGCTCCTGAATTTGATACATTTTTTGAAATTAACAAGCGTGATGAACGATTCAAGCTCATTGTAACGATCAAAAGTTGAAAGCCCAAATCTCTCAATTAAAGGGTGAAAAGAACAATGTAACTGGATCCCAAATGCCTCCTCCTTTAGATTCTCCGTACTCTCAAACTTTTCATCTTCAAAACTTAGTTAATGCCTTACAAAAGGAAAGCGAGAGTTTTCTAGAAGAAAATGAAAAAGTTAAACGACACTTTAAAGAGTTATATGATTCAATGAAAGTCACCCGTGACCAAAACAACGAAAAAATAACGTCTTTACAAAAGGAAATTGAGAATCTGAGAAGTCAGGAAAATGGGAAACTACCACTTGTTTTCAATAAGAATGTTGTCTCAAAGTCACCCTTAGATTTGCAAATACATTCTGTTAAATATATTCCTCCTCATCTTAGGAATAATGAAACTGCGTTTCATGACTATTGTGCTCACCTTAAGGATAGTCTAGAATGTCTCGTGAGATTGTCGAAGAGGATTTCATTAACAAACCTCTTGATAGAGAAATTAGGTTTGCTTGCCTCCGGGCCAAACGATCTCAAGAGTTGCTAGAATGTGTAATTGCAACATGTCCTAAATCCTTATCCTTAGGTGCAAAAAGCAAAGCTGTGATGCCTTGTTCTATGCCTAGTGCCATGCATTCTAGGCCCGCCTTAAAAAGAATGTGCCTTTTAAGAAAGTGTAAAGTATAACTCAATGTGCCTTCTAGTAATACAGACCCTTGCGTCTAGTTAGGGAATGCAAAAAGTAGATCAACCAACTAATGTTCCCATAATTCCTCTACAGAGTAATCGGTGACATTAAAGCGAAAGCGGGTCAAAGTCTCAAGACAATACAAGGAATGATAGGACCTGCAAGCTAAGAATGTGCATTGGAAGAGAGTAGAAGACCAATCTAGGAACTTTAAGTTTGAGTTGAATAAAACGAATCGTGTTGATTCTAGTATTAGCCATAGTCTTTGTAATTAATTCAATTCGATACTATTTGCAAACCTTGTAATGATGTCTGCTTGAATTCTCTTGCTAATCATGAATGTGGTGTGAATGCTTTGTCTAATGCTGTCAAATGCCTAGTTAAAATTGTTAATGCTAAAAATCATGCTAAGAAGGCAAAAAGGCAAAAGCGTAAGAAAGTTAGAAAACAGTGGAAACCCACGGGAAGAACATTTATAAAGATAGGTTATTATTGGATACCTTTTGGCCATAAGAAGTTAATCGGTTGCAACACCTACTAGAAAATGGATGCCTCTTGGTAGAACTATTCCTTTAAGAAGTGAACATACTTTGAATAGGTCAAATACGAATACCAGTATTGCATCTATTCCCAATGATTCCATTGCTTCTATTTCGATATGGATGTTTCTATTTCGATGTGGGTGTTCCAATCAACGTTACTAACCAAATGGAACCCATTCTTGCATGGGGATCCCAATTATCCAGTTATCCATACTTTTCTGTGTTCAACTGAGATCGTTCAAATCGTTACGTGGTACTGGACTCGAGGTTGTTCCAAGCATATGGAGACCGGTCGCTGCTCATGAACCGTGAGCAAATTCATCGGGACAGTTAGATTCGGGAATGATCATTTCGGTGCAATTATGGGTTATGGAGATTATGTTGTTGGAAAAAGTGTTATCTCTAGGTATATTATGTGGAAGGTCTTGGTCATAACCTATTCTCTGTTGGTCAATTCGTGATTCTCGATCTAGAAGTAGCCTTCAGAAAACATACTTGTTTGTTAGAGAACTTGATGGTAAGGAACTTTTAAGAGGAACACGTGGTTCAAATCTATACACCATCTCTATCGAAGATATGATGAAGTCTTCTCCAATTTGCTTGTTGTCAAAGGCTTCTAAAACAAAGTCATGGTTATGGCATCGTCGTCTCAATCACTTGAACTCCGGCACCATCAATGATCTCTCCAGAAAGGACTTAGTTGTAGGTTTACCTAGACTTAAGTATGAAAAGGATCATCTTTGTTCAACATGCCAATTGGGAAAAAGCAAGAAGTATGCCCATAAATCCAAACCTACAAACTCTCACGAAGTTCTTCATACAATTCACATGGACTTATGTGGACCCATGAGAGTGCGAATATCTTTGGGAAGAAATATGTGTTAGTTGTGGTTGATGATTTCTCTAGATTCACCTGGGTAAAGTTCTTAAGGACAAAGGATGAAACTCCGGATATCATCATCAAACTCATCAAGCAATTTGCAGGTTCGACTTAACAAAAGCGGTAGAATCATCGGACGGACAATGGAACTAAGTTTGTTAACAAACAACTTAGTGAGTTTTATGAAAGTATTGGAATCGGTCATCAAAGAAGTGTTCCTCGAACTCCTCAACGAGCGGTGTAGTTGAAAGGCGAAATCGAACTCTTGTGGAAGCCGCGAGGACAATGCTTTGATTTACTCAAAAGTTCAATGTTTCTCTGGGGTGAAGCCATTGCCATGCATGCTACACCCAAAATCGATCCACGATTCACCTTGCTCATGGAAAACTCCATATGAACTTGTCCACAATTGAAAACCTAATCTTTCATTCCTTCGTGTGTTTGGTGCATTGTGTTATCCAACTAATGAGGTCCAAGATTTAGGCAAACTTAAAGCTAAAGCAGACATTGGAGTATTTGTAGGATATGCACCAAACAAAAAGGATACGAATCTACAACAAAGAGAACCCGAAATATCATGGAAACAATTCACGTACGTTTGATGGTGACGGTCAAATGGCTCTGGACAATCCATTCGGACCCGCACTTCAAAAGCAGTCCCATTGGTTCATCCCTTGTACCAAACTCTCTCAAGAAACTCCATATGTACCTCCATCTGAAGATGATTTAAAGAAATTGTTTGATCCAATGTTTGATGAACAATTTGAGCCAAGTAACAATGATATGACAATCCCATCAACAGAGGTGCTTCTATCTGTCAATGAAGTTAATCCTTCGCCTCTATGTCATTAAGTCAAGAAGCGCCTTGATCAATCTGGTTCATCAACAAATCTTCAATCATCAAATGTACATCATGGAAATGCTTCGATTCAATGATGAAGTTAATCCCTTTGCTAATCCTGAAGATGCTCCATTTGATAACATATTTGCTCCTCGAATCATCATGAACCATCTTCTTCAGAGACATCGACTCGCTACTTCAGTCCTCAACAACAACCACATGAACACCTCAGAAAATGGACTCACGATCATCCATTAGACAACATGCATCATTGGAAATCTCTCGTCCAGTATCCACACGGAAACAACTTGCAACCGATGCCTTATGGTGCTTCTTCAACTCCGTACTCTCTAAGATCGAACCAAAAGATGTTAATTCCGCCATGAATGAAGATACCGGTTCAATGCCATGCAAGAAGAAATTCATGAGTTTGATCGACTTGATGTATGGGAATTAGTACCTGCTCAGATTGTGCTATGATCATTGCTCTAAAATGGATCTTCAAAGTGAAACTTGATGAGCATGGTGATGTGTTAAAGAACAAGGCTCGATTGGTTGCAAAATGATACCGTCAAGAAGAGGGTATAGACTTTGAAGAATCATTTGCTCGTGCTCGAATCGAGGCAATCAAAAATTCTTTGGCTAATGCCTGCAAGTAAGAACATGGTAGTCTATCGGATGGATGTAAAGGCGGCATTTCGAACGGAGATCTTAAAGAAGTCGTATACGTCAGCCAACCTGAAGGCTTTGTGAATCCAGAGCATCCTACTCGCGTTTATCGTTTGAAGAAGGCTCTTTACGGTTTAAAGCAAGCTCCAAGGGCATGGTATGATACGCAATCAAAGTTTCTTCTATCACCGGATTCAAGCAAAGGAGCGAGCTTGATCCAACATTGTTCACCAGGAAGTCAGGCAAACATTTAATTCACGTTCAAATTTATGTTGATGATATTATCTTTGCCTCGACTGACCCCAATGAATGTGATCGTTTTCAAATGAAATGGGTTCTAAATTTCAAATGTCAATGATGGGACAAATGTCATTTTTCTTGGGATTACAAATCTCACAAAGTCCGGAGGCATTTTCATAAATCAATCTAAATATGCAAATGAGATTTTAAAGAAATTTGGATTTGATTCAAGTGACCTGTTGACACTCCCATGATTGATCGAACCAAACTAGATGAGGACCACTCGGGGATCATGGTAGACCAAACGAAATATCGTAGTATGATTGGATCCCTGATGTACCTCACACCTAGTAGACCGATATTCTGTTGTATGCATGTGTGCTAGATATCAGGCTAAGCCTACTAAAAAGCACCTTGAAGCGGTTAAACGGGTCTTCGGTATCTCCAAGGAACCATCAATATGGGACTTTGGTACCCGAAGGACACCGGTATGTCACAAACAGCATATGCAGATGCGATCATGCGGGTGTCAAGATACTCGTCGAAAGTACGTCGGAGGTGCTCAGTTTTTGGGTGATAAGCTTGTGAGTGGGTCTTCAAAGAAGCAAATGAGTACTTCTATTTCCTCTACAGAGGTGAATACATAGCCATGTCATCTTGTTGTGCTCAAATCCTATGGATGAGATCTCAATTATCTGACTATGGCTTTGAATTCAACAAAATCCCTTGTACTGTGATAATAAAAGTGCTATTGCTCTCTCATGCAACAACGTTCAACACTCAAGAGCAAAGCATATCGACATTCGACATCATTTCATTAAGGAACAAGTGGAAAGAGGTGTGGTGGAACTCTATTTTGTGAGGTGAATACCGGTTAGCGGACATCTTCACCAAAGCTCTTCCAAGAGAACGTTTTGAGTTTATTCTTCCACGACTTGGCTTGAAAAGCCTTCAACCAGAAACACTCAAACGTCTTGAGGAGGAAGACGAGGAGTAAAGGTCTTTCTTCATCTATCTCTTGTATATATTTATTCGAAAATCAAATAGAAAATTATAAAACTTTCAAAATCCATAAAAATGTGAAAAATTCAAAAAAATCCTCAAAAATATTGTCATTTTGTCATGTTTTCTCGATTCGATAATATCTACGGTCTTAATGTTGTCATTCAAAGAATGATACAGGACTTTAGATGTTGTTGAATTTAAAAAATAAAAAATAAATAAAAATAATAATAATAATAATATTTTGGGAGAAAAGAAAAACTATGGTTTATTGTCATTTTGGGAATAACCCGCTTTTCAAAGAAAGAACATGAGCCATACTTTATATTGTTTTCAAAATCCATGCTCGATTCTTTAAACTAATCTTTACTATCTAATGAAAACTAATTGTTTTGAAAAATAACTCGGACTCTATTTTTGATAATCATCGACTTAAAATTTGTCAAAACATCTATCTCTCAATCAACAACCTATGTCATTGATTGAGAGGGAGAATGATTTCAATTAAATCAAAAGGTTATTTGTCATACAATTGTTTTTCAAAAGATATCATGCATGTTTAATCAATGGAGTTTAAAGTCTCAAAATCCGATCCTTATCGGTTAAAACGCTTTCATAATCAAGTCACAATTCTCCTTAAAAGCTTTCAAAATCAATTTAAATATACAGAGATCACAAATCTCAAATGATTTGATAATTGTGATCGGGGGAGAATTTGCAATTTAAATTGGATTTAAAGCGATAATTTGATAAATGGTTTCATAAGTGTTTACATGTTTGCCTCCCATGTAAGTGTCAAACGATTTCAAATTTTCCATGCACATGTTGAGGGGAGCATCTATTTTAAACCTCAAATTATTGAAACGTGATCACTTACTCAATGTGGTTCCTCTAATATGTGCAAAATTCTTTTCAAAATTCGAGGCACATATTGAGGGGAGCAAACATGAAAACCTCATCCTTCCTCAAAATGTTTTATCTACTCAAATTGATTGGGAAGTGATGTTGATCATTTTAGAAAATGTTAATCAAAAGATTGGACCTTTCACTCTTATTCTCGATTTCGATCTCTTGCCTCCATGTGCTAAAACAATTTCAAAATATTATGCACATGTTGAGGGAGAGCATTTCTAAAATATCAAAAACAATTCAGATACAAAATGCTTTGATAATATATCACAAGTATCTTGATTGATTTTCAAATGGTTTTCAATTGGTTCCAATGGCGGATGAACAATACCAAATAGACCGACCAACTTTACTTTATGTATGGTGATATAAGGATGATAAGGTTAGGTATTTGTTCCCATGATCCGCCAGAACCGGAGGGATCTACCCAGGACAATCCACTAGATAGTGTAGAGTCCTTAGGTATGATGAAAAAGGGAGAAAAATGAGATATGGGAAGAGTGCGGACTGAGGCGAGCTAGTATGGAATAAACCCAACAAGGTTCTAGTTATGAAGTCTCGGTAAGCGCTGAAAGGGTTGAAGAATGAAAAAGAATTGAATGAGAAAAGGGTGAAAACAAATAGCCCTCCAATTATTCAACCTTAGGGCGAAAACCGGGTTCAATTCATATACTCTTGGTGGTTACCAAGGTAACATGGTATTGAAGACAAGGCGTCATGGACCCGACGACTGCACTTCAACTTCCCAAACCACTCAAGTTCCTCTTAAAAGGACTTGTTTCATTCTCACGGGAACCTACATTATCTATCGACTTTCTCTTAGAGATTGTTGATATTGAAGAAGGAGACCCTCTCCCTAGTCTCCTATATAGGATCCAAATATGCACAAATTGAGTCTAGAGCCACGAGATCATCAATAAATCTCATTAGGACACTTTCAATGAAGACTCTCTGTTTCACACAATGTGGAAGAGAGATTATATCTTGAGTCCTACGCATTATCCTTGTGGTATTGCCGAACATCACGAGTGATATGCAAACATATTCACAATGAAGATGGAAAGCCTTCTGGAGCCAACATCAAACAAGCTTCTGGTGGGTGGCATGTGAGATCTATTTAATAGATCAACCATGTGACAACTGAATAGAAACAATGGGGCTTATTCAATCTTTTGAATCAATCACTGGTTCAAAGTTATGGATTGCGGATACCTTTGAAAACCGGTTGTGCTTTAAAACTCTTTTCATTAGCACATCGATGGTGTACTAATCTTTCAAATTAAAAGGTGTTTTATGATTGATAATTGATTTTCATTAAAACCTTCGTTGTATTGCAAAAACAATTTCTATTGAGCAATACGCGATTGTTGTTCAAATCTCTTTTCATCAATCACGAATCTCTATTCGATGTTCACTCACTCCGTGTTGTCTTCTTTGAGACGCGTTCGGTTTGAGAACGGCTAGAGCATGCGAAACCTGTCAAGGAAATTCTTGAATTATACGATCACGCAGCGGTACTTATCGATCAGCGAGGAACCGTGGGCGTGTACCTCAATTCAACGAAAGTGATCAAAGACACTTTCATGCGCTTTATTTCTAATTGTTGTATGCAGGTACACCCGACGTTTGCGGTGATCGAGAATGGGCGGTCAATCCATAGCCACATGCTCACATAACACATTCATTTCCAAAGAAATCATGATTAGTGCATCAATGACTCTGATATTATCACTCCATGCTACGCTACTGGCTGCGCCAATATCATGAATCAACAAAGCTTCGCTACTCGATAAGAAGAAATCATGATCCCGAATGTGAGCATGTCGGTCCAAATGTCACAACATCACATAATATCAACACCACAAAGGAAGAGTATGAGATTTAATGTGGCGATGATCTCAAAAGCTAGCTCAAAACTCATTATCACGTGGATCAGAAAAAAAGACCTCCACTTGGATTATCCAAACATGCAATGTGAAGAATCAATGACTACGAGCTTCAGAGCAAAGTAATACATAAAGAATGCAAGAACAATTTATAATGTAATATCTATTTGTATTCAATGTAAGTTTAATGTGTGTTTGAGGTGACCTCCTTTAGGGGGAGATTGTTAGGAATTAGAAATTTCCAGTATTAAAGAGTCGGTCACCTCAAGTATATGTAATCGTTAGAAAGCTCGTAGTCGTAGTTATTTTATGTTAAGTAGTATTTAGTTGTAACACCGTGGAGGACGGACGGGTCTTTACCCACTGTATGCCGATCCACAGCCCGTTGTGTGGCGTTTTATGTAAGACTATAAATACTCTCTACCTTCCAAGGTAGAGAGTTGGAGCTCATAATAAGATTTTTCTTTCTCTCACTAAAGTTCCCAAACCTCTAACTTTCTCTCTCTAAAACCTCTTGTATGCCTACTTTGTGTTATGGTTTGATGTGTATGTGAAATCCAATATGTTCTGAGAAGGGACTTTAAAAGTTCTTTAGAAGGAAGGAAGATCGTCAAACAACGTGATGGCGACAAGAAAGGATTCGGAAAAGCAAAAGGGACGAGAAGCCAAGGGATGATCGTGCTTGCTTTAAATGTGGGACCCAAACCACTTTATTAGTAAGTGTCCCAAACGGGATGATGAAAAGGCTTTAAGTGGCGGCACGTGGGGAATGAGCGGCGAGGAGGACGAAGAAATTTGTCTCATGGCAAATGACGAGGTATGTCACGAATACTATAGTAGCTCATCACTAGATGACGACTCATTGCAAAATGAATATGACAAACTTTGCAATATTAGCTTAAAACTAATTTACAAAAACAAGCTTTTAAAAAGTCAAAACCAACGTTTAGATAAAGAAGTCATAGAACTAAAAGCAAAATTGAAACGTCTAGAAAAGGGTAAAATAGCAAGTGGTGAATGTGAACTTTGCGTTCAACTTCAAACACTAGTTGATCAACTAGATTCTAAAATTGCTAGAATGAGTACGAATACTTTAGATATGATATTAGATAGTGTTAAAACCGGAAACAACCAAAAAGGTTTAGGTATTCAACAACTTGATCCATAAACTAGTGAAAACAAAGAAACACAATTTGTTAGCGCACTAGAAAAACGTATTGTGTTGGCGGATCCCACGGATCCCATAAAAAGGAACCGACTAGTGTTAAGCCAGGGATCCATTGGGTATGCTGTAGCAAAGCAATGGTAATAACATAGCTTCTTCATCTAGAAATGATTTTGTTATCGTTAATAAGAAGAAACCAACTCATTTTATCACTAGACAACCACCTCCAAAATATAATCCCATTTTTGCAAGAAACAAGGCTTTATCCTTTTCAAAACCTAACCCATCGAGGAGACCTAATAATGTTTAGAAGTAACCATTAAATGGGATGGAACCCAAATATGCAAAATGAATTTCCTTTTCAAAACTTTGCACCATGGAATGCATATTCACCTTATCCATACATGTCTAACATGAATGGAATGTTTAACACTAATGGACCCATGAACAAATGGGGACCAAACTTTTAAGTTAATTGTTTTCTTAGGTGTGCTTAAAGGTCAACCTAGACCTGGATGAATGGGTCAAGGATAGCGGGTGCACGAGGCACATGACCAGAAATAAAGATCTATTCTCCACATATGAATCCTTCAATGGAGGTAATGCGGTGTTTGGAAATAGCAAAAGTAAAATCATCGGTAAAGGTACGATTTCTAACAAATCTCTAACCATTAACGATGTGTGTCACGTAGAAAACCTAAACTTTAATCTCTTAAGTATAGGACAAATTTGTGATAAAAAGTGCAATGTAATTTTTACCGAAACCGGTAGTAAGATATTAAAAAATGGCATAACCATAGGAAGAGGAATTAGGAAACATGGAGTCTATGTCATTAAAATCGGTAATGAACCTAAAGACAAACTGTGTCTTACCTATATGGATGATACTTCGAACTTATGGCATCGAATATTGGGTCATGCCAATATGCGACTTCTTCAATCGCTATCATCCAAAGATCTAGTAAGAGATCTACCTAAGTTAAAATATGAACATCACTTTTGTGATGCTTGTAATGTAGGAAAACAAGTTCATTCTAGTCATAAAGCTAAAAACATGGTGTCTACAACTAAGTGTCTAGAATTACTACACATGGATTTATTTGGTCCATCCGCTATCCAAAGTTATGGAGGCAACTACTACATTTTGGTCATAGTGGATGATTACTCTAGGTACACATGAACAAAATTCTTAAAGAACAAAACGGAAACGTTTAATTATTTTGAAATATTAAGCAAGAAAATCCAAAGACAACTAGGAAGTCATATAGTGTCTATTAGAACGGATCATGGTAGGGAATTCGATAATGAAGTGCAATTTGGATCCTTTTGTGACGCTATTGGTATTACTCACAACTTCTGGCCCAGCACTCCACAATCGAATTGGGTAGTTGAAAGAAAGAATAGAACCCTACAAGAAATGAGTCGCACCATGCTTAATGAGCAATCCATACCTCAAAAGTTTTGGTGCAATGATGTTGATACTTCAACGTACATACTCAATCGAGTCTTAATTAGACCAATCTTAGGTAAAACTCCATACGAGTTACTTCGAGGCAAAAAGCCTACGTTAGATCACTTTAGAGTCTTTGGTAGCAAATGTTTTATTCTTAACACTAAAGATTACCTTACAAAATTTGATCCTAAATCAAACGAAGGTATCTTTCTAGGTTACTCTCCAAATAGCAAAGCTTACGTCATATTAAATAAAGAAACAATGAAGGTAGAAGAGTCATTAAATATAAAATTTGATGAAAGTCCACCCAAACCCTATCCACCTCTTGTCGAGCGAGATTTGAAGCTATAGTAATAAAGAAAAAGATAAATGAAGAAGAAGAACCTCTAAATGATGAAGTAATAAACATTAAAGAGTCCAAAGATCACCCGTAGATAAGGTCATAGGAAAGTTAAACGAAAGAACATTAAGGTCTCAAGTTCAAAACCAAAGTAGCTTATTTTGTTTTATTTCAACCATAGAACCTAAGAATACACGAGAAGCCATAAAAGATGAAAGTTGGGTAATGGCCATGCAAGAAGAATTAAATCAATTTGTTTCTAATGATGTTTGGACACTTGTACCTCCACCTAGTAATCAAAC
>OU343219.1:147830661-147991079 GCA_910596185.1 Chrysanthemum makinoi | reverse complement strand
TTAAGCAGAATCAAAGAAACAACCTACCCTATACGGGTTCACCTTTGCAACCGAATACGAGCAACACACCCTATGTGGGTTTCGTTGACCCGAAATCAAAATCAAATAACCAACTCACCAAATAAGTAAAACTCCGTTATCAATAGACAAGACACAAACCGGGTAAATTAATACGAATCCAAACAAAAACGAAGTTATAACACAAACCAACCCAAAACGTATATCTGGTTAATTAGAACTTGAAAGAAGCTAAAAATAAGTAGGTAAAAATAAGTCAAAAACATATCCGAACAACAACAATAACAACGGCAACATCAATAGCCAAAACGTAAATCAAATATGGGTCTGGTCCGACCCGATCCGTACATAACGTGACAAAACAAGCACTCTTATTATTTCGTTTACCACACGAGATTAGACTCAAAAGCGTTTTTAATGTTGATTTTAGTCCACGAAAACAACAACACATCTTTTATATTCAGTTTTATAACAAAAATCAACAAAGATGATATGAGGTTTTCAACATACCAAAAAAATGAGGGAGAAGAGAAATGACAAGGGAGTTACACACGAACACTAAGAGCACGATCTTAAACCTATAGTGATATGAACATCATAAAATAAAACCGATACCACACACGATATTCACTTCAGTCTTCAAAAGGAGGAGCGGCAATGGAGTGGCAGTGGTTGCCGGCGGCAGGAAAGTGGGGGGCGGTGGATGTCGGATATGCAGAGAAGTCAGGTGTCCCCTCATAAGTCCAGTTTTTCCTGGTCCTCTAAGCCGAGTCATTAAGTTCCGCTACATGCTAGACTTATAATAGTGAGTGCCCGAGCGCTAGCATCTTAGACACTCACCCCCTAATTCTTAAGTTCATCCAAACGGTAGGTGATTAGTTGGTCAAATCGCACAAGTAGAAAGGGTCATCAGTTGGTCATATCTTACCCTTCCCGTCTCAGTCTACTCACTTAGGGTCAGTTGGTCATATCTCCTAAGAAACTAGCCTCTACCGCCATTCAAAACTACCAAAACAAGGGTAGCTACCAATAAACTATGCATGCATACACTTAGAAATAATTATACGGAAGTAATGCAAACGCAAACAAAACAATTAAGGAATCATAACTAGGCCAACACCAAGAGGTGCTTAGCCGTTCATATTAACCATACAAATCAATTCAATATTTAATGTTACGAAATACATGAATCGAAAGAAAATAAAAGATAAAATGCTAATGCTTATCATAGGGGAGTGATTTCTCCCTTGGAGATAGCTCCGTATGCTCCTCTAGACCTGCCTTTGGCTTCTTCCCACGTTCTTTGGTTGTTGTGTGTGAAATGGGATGATTTGAAATGTTGGAAATCATGGGGTATTTATAGGCCAGATCTTGGTTACGGCGTAACTAATAAAATAGTTACACCGTAATCATCTAATTATTTGTAAATTGCACTAGATCTGGCGGTTACGGTGTAACCTTAGAAGGTTACGCCTTATCTTCAATAATTCTTGGTTACAGTAGTTTATGCGATTCACGGTATTATCTCGGCGCGCGGAACCACATTTGACCTAATATAGTTCGTTAAATCTTTTGAGAGATTCTGCCGTAATCTTACGATAAGTTGGCTTTACGAGTCGGCTTTAGTTACGGTAAAGTGAGAGAGTTACGCCGTAACTTCTTCAAAGTGAGCATACTATGATAAATCTTTAATAATTCTCAAATTCCGCGTCTCTTTAGCTCCATGCTTTCGTAATTTATGCGAAAGTGGAATATAATAGAGAACAAGCGTAAATCCATATAAATGATATAAATTACAAGCATTATCGGGGGAAATTGACACTTAATATTCAGGATAATTTGATGCTATCAAAGCCCTAGGTGGATAAATAATAAATTGATAATCATTAAGGTGTCCTTTATGCAGATTTCGAGTAATCGTGACAAGATTAGATTTGTTGAAAAACTTAATACGCAAATCTAGAATCTAGGGGCTGCCTAGATTTAGGTCCGATAAATGCCAGGTCGTGAGTATCGTGGTTACAGGTCTTAGACTAATCAGACATCTTATATGAATAAACTTGGTTAATACGTTTTCCTTACTATCGGCTTGGCCTATTCTTTTTATCTGTGTTTCTGCTTGTATGTGTTATCTGCCTCATTGCATTTATAGTTTTATTAAATATAAACCTTGTGCCAGTCTATTAAGCTGAAAAGCCCTTTTGCTGCGTTAGAATTAGGTTTAATTCGACTAACTTACCTAATTAAAATACTGATAGATTTAAGTGTTAACGTTCCACTCTTAGTGATTGACACCCTACTTACCAACTAGCTCACCATCGACCGGATAACTGTTCGTTAGTGTTTGTTATAGGTGTTGAACCTAAGACCTTGATAGATCTTTGAGCGCTCGTGAATCGTTAGTAATGTTTATGTAATCACAAACACACTAATAGACAGTCTCTATTACTTGTATTCTAAAGCGGAAATCAAACACAAGTAAGAACAATTGTTACTAAGAATACTTTGATCCTCTATGGATCTTTTAATAAAACTAAAACTTGTTTTTCAAACTCGTACATTATTCATACTAATGTGTTCCTTTTATAGACAAGGAACCCTAAACCGTTTCCCAAGAAACTTATAATCATAAAACTAAATAAGATATACATTATCACTTCCTAATAAAGCTCATGCATATCCTAACTAACTATAAAATACGCGGAATATATATATCTGCAGAAACAAACTACGCGGTTTTACTACTTCCGCATAAACACTTCTTCAGCAGAATCTAGCACTTCAGCAGAATCCATCAGCAGTATCTTTAGCAGAATTATTATATAATAGAATTCCCAACAATCCTCCCCTAATCTTGAATTTGACATGGTTAACTTCAAGATTCTTGATAGATCTTTAACACTTCAGAACAAGAGGATTGAATTCGAACATCAGCAACAAAGAATCAAAATAACCGCATCGCTATGATGGCAAAAGTTTGAAACTTCAGATTTTTGCAGCAACAAATGACAAAGTGTACATCAAAACAGATTAGTTTCATACTATTTCACATCCAGGTGTGTTAACTCCTGTGAGAGGTGAATCATTGAAAATAATGGATTTGATGTCTCTTTATCGATAGCCATTACTACTGGAGTAGCCAAATGTTTAAGTTCGAAAACTATGGTACGATAACCATATGATTTTTAGCAAATCAGCAGCTATAAACGGATTTGAAATGTCTTTACCTGTAGCCATTTGCCCAGGACTAGTCAATTCTTAGGGGGAAGAATCACCTTTGGCGAATTGAGAACCCAATATGGTATTCCACCGCCTTTACCACAAGCCATATACTTGTGGGCTAGCCAATTCTTGGATTCCAAAAAGGAATAAGCCATGGTGAATTGATGACCATACAACCCTCAGCAATTAAGCATGGGTGAGTTGCATACCCTATGGTTTTTAGCAAACCATTACGGCTATCAACAGATTTGATGTGTCTTTACCAAAGCTGTACCCTTTGGACTAGCCAACTCTTTGATGTATGCACGGCACATCTGGTGAATTGATAACCATCAACAGAGTTATATACAACAAACCTGAAAGAAAGAAGTGAGACAAACAAAGAATATACAAAGTTTTTTTTTTCTAGAATTAAACAAAGAAAGAAATAAGAATTGAAACAAAGAAAAGAAATACAAGATACCAGAATCAAGTAGAAGCTTTGTGTTGCAGAAGCTTGGACTTGATCAACCCAATCAATTGTTCAACATGGGTCATATCATTCCCTCTGGATCGGGAGGAACTTCCAATTTCCTTCTAAGCATACGTTTGGCAGTTTAATGGACAAAGGATAATGCGATCAGAAAACATACATACATAAATTCCACACTTTGTCTCCACAACATGCACATTTGGGATAGGGTAAAATCTCCAAGTATCAACCTTCCACTTATTTGAATTCTTCCAAATTGAATACCCTTTACCATTTGGGCGAGAATCAAAAAGAACTTGAAGATCTCCCAATAAGTACAAACCAGAACCCTGTGGTGTATGAGCGGCATAATACTGTGTGACAAGGCCATGGAGAGTAATCAAATCTTGCTTATCCACTAAATGAAGTATGTCTTTCAAGAAAGTAAACTGCATAGAAGAGTTATCTATCCTATAGATGGTGTGAAACTGTCCATCAGTCAATGTCCATTTTGTCAACACACTATAAGACCCCTCAGGAAAAGTTGCAGAAGAACCCACTTTGATAAATGTTGTATCAGCAGCCTTGAGGTCCAAATGCTTAGAAGAATCACCCTTGTGAGATTTATGAACTCCAGAGGCCTTCTTCCCAGCTAATCGCATAGATCTCCTGATGGCAATATGTCTCCTTTTGGACATCCTTTTCCCCCTCCTACCAGGTACATAAATGCCCATAGAAAAAGAAGATGGTACCTTCTCAGATGCACCAGAGGCACCTTCAATAGGAATAGAAGAGGTAGAAGCAGAGGGAATTGGAATAGAACCACCCATTGCATACAATTTATCAAGCTCTTCTCTGGCTGTTTAGCTCTAGCACTTCTTGTTCACTCTCCTAACAATGTCTGCTCCTTCTTGTTCAGCAGATGCAGAAGAAGGAATAGTATCATGCTCAATAGTGCTAGTAGTCCCCTTTGGATCCATAGCAGCACTGGGTGAAGCTTCAGGAGAAACAACAATAGGTTCAGCAGATTGTCCTCTCTTAGGAGAATGTACACCTTCAGTAGGTGCCTCAGCAGAAACAACATGAGTGCTCTGCTGTGCTCTATCATCAGCAAAAGAAGTCACAATCTCAACAGTCTTGGGTCTTTTGGCTTTTGGAGCATCCATACCACCAACAATACTTTTCAATTGAGAAGCTGGTGCAATATGCTTCATAATCTTATGATACATACTTGTCAAGTCAGATTCGGATAAAGCCCAGACTTGCTTCCTTGTCAAACCAGATTGATAGAGAGCAGTACTCTGATTATACACCACATTTCTCATATAAGATTTCTTCTGTGCTGCAGTCTGTGGTTTCTCCCTCTTAGCGTTAGCCTTTTGTGCAACAATAGCTTTTCTCTTTGCAGCTGCAGCTATCTTCTTTTGTTTTCCAATGGCCATCATTTGTGCAGCAAAGTTGTCACTATCGAAATCAGCTCCTAAAATGCTTTGAGCGAGAGTAGGATTTGAAGCAGCTTGAAGAGTGTAAGAATCCCATTGCTCATCAGTAAAATGAATGGATTGTGCATCCAATTCTCTTTGTCTTTCTGGAGGCAAACTTGTAGTAAACTGATCTGCAAGCTTTTGTGCCAAAGCTTGACTCTTCATCAAATCTTCATACTCTTTTAGCATTCTGGCTTGCTCTAGCCTTTCTATTTCAGTTACAAGATCTGGACCAAGATCTTCATCAACCATAACTCCCTTCCCTTTGTCATAAGAATCCTTATGAGGAATATCAACAATTGGAACGGTGTCAATTTTCTCAGAAGAAACACCAATTGAAGCATCAGGAGTAACATATTGAGAAGGATCTTCAACATGTGTAGGAGAGACACCAGCATCAGGATCCATAACAAAAGCTCTCCCAACAACAAATATTACATGAGAATCTGCTGAATGCATAGGACATGGTTGTTCATGCACAAATGATACTTGACCATGTTCAGAAGCAACACCAACCATTTGTGCATCAGCAATTGTACCATCATCAACACTTGGTACCTTAGAAGATTCAGTGGAATCCTTTCTTAAAGTCTGTCTTCTCCTTCTTCTTTTAAACTGAATAGGTTCCTTTTGTTTTGAGGATTCAACAGCAATGGGAGAAGAATCATGAGTCTGTTGAGCAACATCAACCAAGAATTCAAGAGAATCCAAATGCATATCCTCCTGCTCTTCATCAGAGGTAACCACAAACTTCCTTTTGCTGTTCTGCCCAAGTTGTGCTTCTAACTCCTGAACCTTCTTCTTCAACACCACAATCTCACCACCAAGTGAGGATTTGGTATCTGCAAGCTCCTGTCTGAGATCATCAACCTCTTTCACATACCTGTTCAGCAAAGCATATACAGAGGTAAGTGTAATAGGGTCCTCAGCTCCACCAGCAGATTGCTCAGTGGTAATGGGAGCTTCATTTGGCCTTTCAGGAGAAACATGTACATGCTCAAAAATAGGAGAGCTATCATCAAATGGCTCTCTAACTGGACTAGGTGTGGGCAGTCTAGTAAACTCAGTCTCAAGCTCATCAGGAGCAACATGAGTAGGTGATGGACTAGGACTAGGTGACAGAGGTAAAGGTGTAGGTGGAGGTTGGTCAGGAGAAACATTGGATGCTTCAGCAGTTATGGAAGGTCCCTCATTAATGGAAACTGATGGATTACCATCAGCAGCAATATTAGGAGAGGGTGGAGCACCAACAACATTACCCTCATCAGCAGCCTCATTGCCATGAGGTAACATAGCTTCTAGCAAAGGGTGATGTGTCCCAACCTAATGAGTTTTCATGGAAGCAAACAATTTAGCACTAAGAGCTCCTATGGGACCAAAAACTCTGTCTTGGGTTGTTATGTTTAATATCATTTGTAAAAACCTAGGGTACATTAGAAACTTATGCTTTTTGCTTTTGAATATTTTCAACCATATTATCAAAAATAAACTTAGAGAAATTATAAGTTAAACCCTTTGAAAGACATACAATACCACAACCCAATTGGGTAGAGAATTGATCCCATCCTCCTGACTTGTTGCTTAGGCACTGAAGTAATGTATGCACCAAAAACCTCCACATGGGGCAAAATTTATTCTTGTGCCACATATCTGTGTTAGTACTTTGGTATCCAATAGCTCTTAACCCAGAAAGTATCTCTTCAGTGTTGGTGTGATAGACCCCACCTTCATCATCCAAACAAAGTTGTGTTCTAATCAAATCCTCAGTCACCACATACTCTGTTCCATCAATCGTTGCTACAATTTCTGTGTCACTTCGTTTAGTAGCAGATGCCCAAAATTGTTCAACAAACGATTCAAATATCACATTTGGAGAATGTGTTAGAGCATAATGAATCTTGGAACGCTTCAAGAAATCCACCATAGGTTCATACAGTTCATGTCCTTTTGCTTTTCCCAGAAAATCAACCTTGTTGTGATCTTTCTTAAATGGAAGTGCCGCCATGTGAGAAATTGTGAGAATAGGTTATGAATCAAGCAAATGGAAATGTGTTTAAATTGATTGAAGAAGGAATCAGTTTATTTTGGGCGAAGATTATGCAAAGTAGGTTATAAATAGAAGTTACCCAATTATGGTCAAAAATATCAGAACAAATCGCTGACCAGATATGACATGTAAAGTAACTCCAACCAATTTCAAAATTAACGCTTCAGCAGAAATGATGGTCCATCTGCTGAAGGAAGTCAATCAGCAGAATCAACTCAAGTGTAAAAGTATCTTCAGTAAATATCTCGAGTTTTACTGTGCCACCCAACTCGCATTAATTGCCATCAAACTTTGACTTCGCCTATAAGATAATCCCAATTCACAATTAACACATATCAATTACCCCAATTAACTTCAAAACCCTAATTTCTTCAATAATTCCACAATCAGCAACAACAACCATGTCTACCAAACCAGGAATCATCGATCTAACTTCCTCCTCATCATCATCATCATCAGTGATAATTCACACCCATTGTTTCGATACCCTCATCAAGATGAACCTCGTCCTTTGAAGTCCCCCTTTCTTCCTTCTTCTGAAGATGATAGTGTAGTAAATCCAAGTGATTCATCTAGGGGTTCTGATGACTCCACAGAGCGTCTAGAGCTAATCTTCAATAGATTGGTGAGAGAGGAAGAGGAGAGGACATCACCAGGTGTAGAGAAGCCCCAACCTTCACAACCCCTACCCCAACCAAGGCCACGTGCCAGTAATCCACCACTCCCAAAAACAAGAGAGGTGGTGATTGCTCTTCCTGCTCCAGGATTTGGTGCTTCATACCATGGAAGTGAGGGAAAGGGCAAGGAGGCAGAGGTGAAGGGAAAGGGAAAAGGGAAGGTGGAGTAGAAGGTGATGTGATGCTTTATGGTGGAGCGAGTAGATGGAACAACTGAAGATTTCTCATATCACAAATGCATCCATCGTCGTTTTCATCAATCCATGCTTCCATTTTCATCTTCAGCTTCTTCATCGTACTGGTCATGCATATCCACCAGCTTTTGTAATAGATGATAGGATCTAGAATATGTTTGGTAGATTTTGTATAGGGATGGTCTTTTATCTCATTTGAAGTTTATTGTAAGCTGTAAATTTTTTCTTGACTTAATGAACAACATCTCAATGATTATCACTTGATCTTAACTTTAGTACTTCTCTTCAGTAGGAACAATGAGACCAATGAGTATCACTTGTGCTTTTCTTCAGTAGAAACAAACTTTAAGCTCACATGACCATATTCCCATTTAATCAAACTTGGTGAACTTCAACTTAAAAATGCATTCTGCAAAATAGACACAAAGTAGCACACAAACCAAACCAAGACATACAAAACTTAAAAATCATTAGCTGGTTAGCGTTAGCAAACAAAAATATAAATAATAATCTACAAAATTTACAAGATAGACAACTACAATCCTCCCCTGAGGCATATGCGTCCCCTGAGGCTGATGCCTCCCCTCAAACTTTGCAGTTAAGGGTTAAGCATCCCAATATGGACAACTAGGTGTTGAAACCTGGGTCCATCAAAAGCTTTAGTAAATAAATTTGCCACATTATCATCTGTGTGAATCTTAAGCACCTTTATCAAATGTTTTTCATATGCATCTCTTATAAAATGGTGCCTGATCTGAATATGCTTAGTTCTATTATGAAAAACTGGATTTTTAACTATGCATATGGTACTTTGATTATCAATAAAGATTGTGGTGTTCATGAAATTAAACCCATAATCCAGCAATTGATTTTGTATCCATAGTACCTGACCATAACAATTGGCAGCAGCAACATACTCTGCTTCAGTAAATGAGGTAGCAATAATAGTTTATTTCTTGCATTGCCAAGAAATCAATCTTCTTCCAAGAAATTGGCAACCTCCAGTTGTGGATCTCCTATCCAGATTTGCACCAGCATAATCACTATCACTATATGCTTCTAACACAAAAGGAGACTCTTTTGGGTACCAAAGACCGAAATTGGGTTGGCCTTTTAGGTACTTGAAGATCTTTTTGACTGAATTCAAGTTGGAAGTAAGTGGAGTGACTTGATGTCTAGAACAAGCACTCACAGCAAAGGTAATGTCAGGCCTAGAAGATGTTAAATACATTAATGAACCAATCATGGATCTGTATAAGTGAACATTCACAGCAGGATCTGGTTCAAAATTGTTCTTTGGTTTTGGAGCTTCATAAGGTGTAGTGGCAGTTCTGACATTTTCCATATCAAATTTCTTCAAAATGTCTCCCACATATTTATCCTGACTGATAAAAATACCATCAGGTTTCTGCTTAACTTGTAGACCCAAAAAGAAAGTAAGCTCCCCCATAGCACTCATCTAAAACTCTCCCTTCATTAACTCCTCAAACTCCTTGCACCAAGCTTCTTTAGTGGAGCCAAAGATAATGTCATCCACATAAACTTGCACAAGAATGATGTCTCTGTTATTCTTCTTTAGGAAGAGTGTTTTGTCAATGGCACCTCTTCTGTAACCATGCTTCAGCAAAAATGCAGATAACCTAGCATACCATGCTCTTGGTGCCTGTTGTAGTCCATAGAGAGCTTTTACAACCTTGTATACATGCTTTGGATGATATGGGTCTTCAAAGCCTTTGGGTTGAGTGACATATACTTCTTCTTCAATTTCACCATACAGAAAGGCACCTATCACATCCATCTGATAAATCATGAACCCCATATAAGATGCATAAGCCAAGAAGATTCGAATGGCCTCAACTCTAGCTACAGGTGCAAAAACTTCATCATAATCAATTCCTTCCTCTTGCCTGAACCCCTGAGCCACTAATTGTGCTTTGTTTTTGACCACAATACCCCTTGCATCTCTTTTATTCTTCAAGATCCATTTTGTCCTAATTGCAATCTTCCCATCAGGTAGTGGTACCAATATCCAAACCTGCTGATTCTTGAATTGTTGCATCTCATCTTGCATTGCTTCAAGCCAACTTGAATCTTCAAGAGCTTGAGTAACACTGGTTGGTTCCACTTGAGAAAGAAAGCAAGCAAATAGACAATGCTTAAAGTCTGTGTAATTGTCCCTTTGCTGGTTTGAGACATAGGAAAGAAAAACAACTTGACCATACTTAGAACTTGTCACAGTTCTTCTAGTTCGAACAGGTGCTTGAGGATCACCAATAACATTTGATTGAGGATGAGCAATGTTGATCCTTTTTGTAGCAGTGGGGTTAACATCAATTGTGGTGTCAAGATTGTTCACAGTTGGGTTAAAATCACTGTCATAGGAAGGTGAGTTGAAGATTCCATCTTTGGGTTGATGATTACCAAGATTTGAAGGACTTGGAAATCGTGTATATGGTTCTTCAAAGTCTGTGGACACACTAGTAGAAATGGGAGTAGATGCAGCAGGTCACAGGATTTTGTGATGTCAGGAGAAACACGAGAACTGTCAGGAGAATCATGGTTTCCACTGACTGCTTGTGCTGATTGTCTGATTAGTGCCTCAGCATCTCTTGCAAACTCCACACCAAGCCTCTCTGCTTCTAGATTGGCTGCATGCTCTTGCTTCTTGAGTCTAGCAAGGTCCTCTGTATAGTGTGACTCATCTCCATGCTCATCAGAAATTACTTTAGAACTATCACCTGCAAAATGGTTAGGGGAGAAGGAAGGTACAAGAATTGGTTGTTCATCATGCTCAAACTCACTATCTGAGTCATCATCCAGGGTACCTGCATTGTCAGTGGGAGACTTTGTGTACCTGCAGATTGGTTAGCAACATATCTAGTATATCCCAAGTAATCAGTTAAGTAATCTAGGTCAAAGGACCAAACATGACCTTGACCCTGAACATTAGGCTTATCTTCTAGGTATCTTAGGTTAAGAGTCTCCTCAATCTTTTTAGCATTTAAATTATATACCCTATAAGCTTTACTATGAGCTGAATAACCCACAATATACCCCTCATCAGCTTTCTCTCAAATTTTCTTCAAGTGGATCACTAGTGTTCAAAATGGTCACTTGACATCCAAAAGGTTTGAGGTAATGAATATCAGGAACTTTCCAAGTGAGAAGTTCATAAGGTGTCTTGAAATGAGGTCTAGTAATAGATACTCTGTTTAGAACATAACAAGCAGTCAAGCTTCATCCGAACATAGTGGGCAATTTAGAGTCTGCAAGCATGGATCTTGGTGCCTCTATTAAGGTCCTATTCTTTCTTTCAGCAACCCCATTTTGTTGTGGGGTTCTTGGATTGCTATAGTCCCTTTTTATCCCTTTAGACTTACTGAGTTCTATTAAAATAACATTTTTGAACTCTGTCCCATTATCACACTTAATACCTTTAACCTTTTTGTTAAGCTGGTTTTCAACAAGGGTAATGAACTCTTTTAAAATTTGAGATGTTTCATCTTTAGTTCGCAAAAGGAATACCCAACAAAACCTGCTATAGTCATCAGTGATTACCAGGAAAAAGTACTTATGATCAATACTTCTGATTTGGGTTGGACCAAAGAGATCCATATGCAGCAACTGAAAAGGTTCTGAGATGGTGCTCACAACTGTAATGGCTTTGTATGAGGCTCTGTGTTGCTTTCCTTTGTTGCAGGCAACACAATTGTGTTCATTGGTGAAGACTTTGGAAGGAAGTCCTTAAACTAGACCAAGTTTAGAAAGCTTGTTAATGGTCTTGAAGTTCACATGAGCCATCCTTCTATGCCATTTTGTAGACTCATCCAAGGATGCTTTAGCCACCAAACATGTTAGATCACCTTCTGGTTGAACATCATTCAAATTGAATGTGTATAAATTGTGACTTCTGGGAACTCTCAGCAGAATTGATGTATCTTCTAGAAGTGTGAAGTCTTTAGAGAGCACAATACATTCATCCTCAGAGAAGAATACTTTGTTCTTGGTGTCACAAATTTGTGATACTGAGAACAAGTTGAAATGTTGCAGTTCCTTTACATAGTACACATTCTCAAAATCCACATGAGGTGTTCTGATGGTGCCTTTCCCAAAGGATTCTACCATCTCCTCCACTAAAAGTCACATTGCCTCCTCCTTCTATGGGTACAAAATCATGCATCTTCTCTTTGTTTCCTGACATGCTTCTGGAACAACCACTATCTACTATTCCTACATCTCTACTCTTAAGAGGATGAACCTACAACAACAACAAAAAATATACACAAGATATTAGTATACTATGGAGACTCAAGTCATCACTGACTTGAGCCTACCTTGTGGATCATAAGATTTAGGGCATGTAGATGTATAAGATCCACCATTGTTCTTGGGCCTCCTTTGAAAATTTGGTCCCTTTTTAGTCCAAGAACAACCTGCTGAGGGCTTCACAGCAGTATCCCAATATCCCCTTCCATCATACATTGAGTCAAAACATCCGTGCCATAGAACCATTTTGAAAATATGAACTAGTTGGTCTCACATATGGTCTAGCAACAGATCTTCTCCAACTAGAATTGTGTTTGCTAGTTTTATGAGTTGCTTGTGGAACAAAAGATGGTATATCATTAACATTTTTCCACATTGGTCTAGGTTTCTTTTGACTAGCACATACACCCATTCTTTGCTCATGAAAATTACAATCCTTAATCAAATGAAATTTACTTCCACAAACAAAACATTTCTTCTTGTTAGAAGATTTATTAAAATTGAAAGATGTTTCATTACATGCAAAAGCATTCAAACCACAAACATTAACAGAATTGTTTTTAACAGAATTAAAGACATTATTTTGCAAAGAATTAAATGACAAGTCTTCGAGGAAACCTGTTTGGAATTTGATTCCTCAGCAGAAGAATCTCTAACAGCTGTAGGGAGTCTTGGGTGAGGTCTTGGGAAGGTCTGACTTTTCACTTAAATAACAATCGTTATATGTAGTAGACCCTTGGTCGAGGACTTGTCACCGCCGTAACAAGAGACAAAGTCAGATGTAGAATCAGTGGTCCGGCAAGTCTCTTGACTTTTTGCCATAAAGATGGTGTGATCCATCAAAGTATACTGTGATGGAAAGGTCAGTGGGCATATGTTCTCCTCTAATAGGTCCAGGAACAACATGTAATTCTCCTTCTTTTACATAATTAGCTAATCTTGCTGGTGTAGATTTACGCAGATCATTCCTAGCTTCTAAGCCAACATACTTCTTAAAACCTAAACCTATCCCAGAGTTTACAGATTGAGAACCATCGAGATAGCTAGCTAAATTGTCACCTGATATTAACCATTCTTTATGTCTAGCTACTTCATCATCTAGTTTCTTTTTCAGACTTGGTTTTCTCAAACTACACCACTTTTTCTTTCTCAAGACGCTTTAAATCTATTCTAGTACATTCCAAATCACTTTCTAACACCCTTATCTTTTCATCATAAGCAAGTTGATTCTTTTGAAACCAAATTTTTGTCTCTCTAAAGTTTTTAAAGCCTTTTTGTAAGCCTCAACTTCGACATAACATTCATTATATTTAGGTTTCAATTCATCATAAGCTTCCTTAAGTTCATTATATCTTTCACTACAACCAAAAACACAATTATGTACCTGAGAGATGCCCATTAAGGCAACTTGATCATGTTGATCCTCTGTAGTACAGCTTGGCAGCAATCCTCCATGCTCAGAACCAGGAGCTTCATCATTATCAGGCTCATGCACCTTCAAGTTGACATGGTCATCCAGAGAGACCAAAGCTTTGGAGGGTCCAGTTTTGGAAGTTCCAGTTTCCATTTGATTCTGCTGATAGGTAGAATACCTAACCTCATCACCAGCCTTCCTATCCTTGCATTCTCTTGAGAAGTGACCCATCTGACCACAAGTATAGCACTTGACTTTCCTTCTGTCAAATCTTGCTGGATCTCTTCCCTGGAAACCAAACTTTCTCCCAGACTTACACTCAAACTTCTTGATGTTCACTGAGAGCATGGCCAGTTGCCACTTCAAGTTCATCTATTCCATATCAAGTGGATCCACCTGTTCAAAATCCTCAAAAGCTAGTTGCTACTGATTTTCATAATCAACAACAAAAGAGTGAAGTACATCTTCCAATACACCACTGGATTTAGGTTGAGAATTTGATGTAGTGGTGATGTAGGATGATGATGTTGAGGAAATTGGGCTTGGAGCATAGGTCATCTTATTTGAGGAGGTGCTAACAAAAGCTGAGTGAGTGGGAGTGGATGAACGAAAGGGACTTCTGACGTCAGGCTCAAGAGTTTTAAGTCTGTTGTAGAGATCATCAAAAGTGATCATATCCAGCCCACCTTTTGCTTTGAGATCAATGCTTACTTGCAACCAAGATGGAGGTAAAGATCGTAAGAACTTTGAATTGCAATCCTCATTGTCTGGCCTGGCCTTCATCTGATTCAATTGACTCAAAATCTTATGGAACTCCGCATATCCCTTGTGGATACCTTCTTCCTCGAGATTTGGAATTTTGAAACCGCTGTTTCAAAGATTGATTTCCTCATCCTCTTTGACTCATCGTTCCCACCAAACATAGCCTTGATTGCCATCCAGATGTCCTTAGCATCCTCCATATAGTGAAAGTCACCCATGTGATCATCCGGTATAGCCCTCAAGAAGAATAGTTCTAACTTTATTCTCTCTCAACCAAGATCTCTTCACAGCTTTGGGACCAACGATGGTAATAACACCATCAGCATCTTTGACGCACTTCTTCAAACTGTTACCCTTACGGACAACTTCCCAAAGATTCCAATCAATATTGGAGATCCAATTCTGCATCTTTATAGCCCACAATTCATACTCCTCCTTCTTGAGGTATAGGAACTTTGCATTGTTGTTTGTGAGATTGAGTTGTTGCAAAGATGTGGTGTTTTGATTTTGAGTAACTTCCTCTCCATCGCCCCACCTGCATTGTTATGATTGTTTTGGTTGTGAGGGTGTAAAGAAAAGGATGTTCTTAGTATCACAGAGACTCTCCCGAGGCTCTGATACCACTTGTTGAACCTAAGACCTTGATAGATCTTTGAGCGCTCATGAATCGTTAGTAATGTTTATGTAATCACAAACACACTAATAGACAGTCTCTATTACTTGTATTCTAAAGCGGAAATCAAACACAAGTAAGAACAATTGTTACTAAGAATAATTTGATCCTCTATGGATCTTTTAATAAAACTAAAACTTGTTTTTCAAACTCATACATCATTCATACTTTATGTGTTCCTTTTATAGACAAGGAACCCTAAACCGTTTCCCAAGAAACGTATAATCATAAAACTAAAAGAGATATACATTATCACTTCCTAATAAAGCTCATGCATATCCTAACTAACTATAAAATACGCGGAATATCTATATCCGCAGAAACAAACTACGCGGTTTTACTACTTCCGCATAATCACTTCTTCAGCAGAATCTAGCACTTCAGCAGAATCCATCAGCAATATCTTCAGCAGAATTCTTATATAATAGAATTCCCAACAATAGGTAAATTCGGCAAAATATAAATTTAAAACTTGAATACATAAATTATCTACACACAACGACCACATCATGCAGTTTCACGTTTCGCTAGATGACTTCTCGTTTTCAAGTCAAATGAGCTCGGAAGAGTTCGTAAATGAAAAATACGGAAAATTCCTTGTAAAAACTTGTCTGAAAAATTGCGGGTTGTCACAATATGTGCATGTGCAACTTCGTGTAGCCATATTAAATGAATCTATAGTTTTTTTTTATTTTTATAAATGCTAGGTAAACACAACCGCTTAATATCAAAATCTAAACATCACACCATTTTCATATAAAAAAACATATAATAGAAAAATCTTTAATTTAATTTATGGTACTGGTTCTGATATAGTTATAATGTGTAGAAATCATACTAAAAAAGCTTTAAAATTAGTAGTACTTTTTAAATTTAAACACATCAATGAAACACCCCTTTCTCGATTTGATCAAAAACTTTGCGCAAACGGATTGACCAGAAAAGACCTTTTATTATAAATTAAGGAATATGCTATATTTTTATTTAGAACCATCTACTGAAAGTATTTTTAAATGAAAGTAGACTAAAATACCTTTAAAATAATAGGTGGCATGAATCCTATTGTAGCAACCCATATTTTTTCATATGGCAAAATGACTATTTTGCCCTTTGACTTTTTAAAAGTTGACCTTGACTTTAACTTTTGACTATTTAAATTTTACTATAACGTAAAAGGAGTTACTGAAACCGGTAGTAAATGTGTTCCTTTTATAGACAAGGAACCCTAAACCGTTTCCCAAGAAACGTATAATCATAAAACTAAAAGAGATATACATTATCACTTCCTAATAAAGCTCATGCATATCCTAACTAACTATAAAATACTGAATATCTATATCCGAGAAACAAACTACGCGGTTTTACTTCTTCCGCGATAATCACTTCTTCAAATCTAGCACTTCAGCCAGTAATCCATCGCAAGAGTATCTTCAGCAGAATTCTTATATAATAGAATTCCCAACAATAGGTAAATTCGGCAAAATATAAATTTAAAACTTGAATACATAAATTATCTACACACAACGACCACATCATGCAGTTTCACGTTTCGCTAGATGACTTCTCGTTTTCAAGTCAAATGAGCTCGGAAGAGTTCGTAAATGAAAAATACGGAAAATTCCTTGTAAAAACTTGTCTGAAAAATTGGGTTGTCACAATATGTGCATGTGCAACTTCGTGTAGCCATATTAGATGAATCTATAGTTTTTTTTATTTTTTATAAATGCTAGGTAAACACAACCGCTAAATATAAAAATCTAAACATCACACCATTTTCATATAAAAAAACATATAATAGAAAAATCTTTAATTTAATTTATGGTACTGGTTCTGATATAGTTATAATGTGTAGAAATCATACTAAAAAAGTTTTAAAATTAGTAGTACTTTCTAAATTTAAACACATCAATGAAACACCCCTTTCTCGATTTGATCAAAAACTTTGCGCAAACGGATTGACCAGAAAAGACCTTTTATTATAAATTAAGGAATATGCTATATTTTTATTTAGAACCATCTCCTGAAAGTATTTTTAAATGAAAGTAGACTAAAATACCTTTAAAATAATAGGTGGCATGACTCCTATTATAGCAACCCAAAATTTTTCATATGACAAAATGACTATTTCGCCCTTTGACTTTTTAAAAGTTGACCTTGACTTTAACTTCTGACTATTTAAATTTTACTATAACGTAAAAGGAGTTACTGTAACCGGTAGTAAATGGTAATTTTCCAAGTTAAATAATTCACCCTGCTTCGAATTATCACTGTCTGAACGTTTTTGTTCACCTCTGTCTATTTAACGAGAAGTTATTTCACAAAAGGTGAAAACCGCACACAACGGTAAACACAATAAACATTTTAATTTAAATTACTTTTATAAGTAATCTCAAAAGTTTAATAGATGGATAAAACTTGTGCAGAAGCTCATTAAGACAACTAGTGTGAAACTAGTGATTTGTGATGAGTTTTGACACAAAACCATAAATCTTGGACTTGATTAAGCTTAAGAAGTTGTTAGAGGAAGTAAAAACTAGAACTTGAGCTTTTGAATCACTTAAAAAGTACTTGTAGGTGAAAATTTATGGCCAAATGAAGATGACTAGAGGTAAATATGGTGTTGGAACAAAAAGTCTTCTGAAACGATTTTAAAACGCGATTTTGACCCTTTTTCTGTCCCGATCAGCAAAAGTGTAAAACACAAAGGTTGCTCAGAATGACTTTTTCTACAAAAACTCAGGGTCACATAAGCAGAAAGTGAAAAACAAATAACCGGACCTGTTGTAGACCGGAAAACAACCATGGCTAAGAAACCTTAGTGGTATTTTGATCCTTTAAGGCCAAAACAAAGCCAAGGCTGTTGTATTAAGGTCTTCTAGCTTAGATAAAGCCATAGGTATGGCCTTGATTTTTGTCTCAAGTTGTTTAACCATAACTTAGTCGCACGGCTAGTTTGGGTTTGATGACCCGAATCTTGTTTTTAAAACTTGTTCATCAGATTGAACTTTGCTAGAATTTGACAAACTAGGTAAATGACCATATGACATATAAACTATATGAAGACCATTTTCACAAGTCTCAAATTTTGTTTAAACCCGTGAAATTATATTGACTTAAAACTATTTTTGAAACCTTTATATTACATGACAAATAATATGACACGCCGTTATCATTTTCATCACAACACTCATTGAGTGAGTAACATTTACACATGGCAAATGTTAGGCTAAAATATTTCACAACACACAAATTATGTCATCACGTCAACACACAAGTTCAATAAATAGTCTTTGACGAAACACGACACATGTTTTATACAACATTTGTCTCGTCAAATACTTTTACTTATGAATGATGAGTGCTACAAGAGTAGGGAATTTCATTATCATAAGAGGCTTCTTCGGAGTGTCGTATCGACGAGTTGTGGATTTACGAATTAAAGTGTCCTGGCTCCTCATACGTTCACTACATGACCTCTAGATTTTGATAGCCCGAACACTAGTATTATGTTATTTATAAAAGGCTAATAGCCAAACCAATCTAAGGATTTTTCAATCCTTTGAACAATATAAGATAAATGTACAATATCTTAATCAAGTCAATGACTTTACATATACTTGTACACTCATATCATACATTATACTGAAACGCGATTACTATGCTTTCGTAGGTAATCGTTAAAGATCATGGTCTCGCCATACACTATTGTTGTTATAAACTACAACTGATAACTACGGTGAGTTCATAGCCCCAACTTTTGTTTAACTATTTTATAAACTCTTTGGGAGAGATACATGCTAAAACATTTTATTATGGACAATTACTTGCAAACTGAATGCTATCCTTGACTGTATTATTGCATGCCTAAGTTGTTTATGCCAAAAGTCCCCCACATCATGGACCACTAATCACTTGTTATCGAAAGTTAGCGCAAATATTGTGGTTACGCCTATCGGGATTGACGAATCCCGTTGTGTTAGCCAGATAGGTAACTAAACGCACTATAATTAAATTTCTAGGTATATGGCATAATACCTACATGGGGCAAATTATTTAATATATATATATCGTACGGTGATATATATACACAGTCAGTCGTGAGTGCCATGATCTTAGAGAAATAATAACTATCAAGAAGATAATTGCGCACATTGCAATTATACTATGAACTATATTGTCCACTACTGTTTTCAAACCTATAAATTCACTCAACCATTGTGTTGACTT
Source organism: Chrysanthemum makinoi (assembly GCA_910596185.1). Lineage (NCBI taxonomy): Eukaryota > Viridiplantae > Streptophyta > Magnoliopsida > Asterales > Asteraceae > Chrysanthemum > Chrysanthemum makinoi. The sequence continues at coordinate 147,971,644 of OU343219.1, read as the reverse complement.
TTCGGAATGTTTTATCTCAAGTCCGTAAGATATGTCTGGCACACAAATGAAGGTACACAAAATGGACATTTTGAAGACTATGCATATTATCATTCGAAAACTTTTAAACTTATTATGTACATTATGGGACCTCTACTATGATATTATGAATAAATTCGAATGATAATGTATTTTAAAAATGTCTCATTTTAAAGTTGTTTTCTGTAATGTATACTTTGTGCTAATAAGTAATATCCTCGATTAGCTTCCGTTGCTATTTAAAACTGAGGGTGTTACTGATTGGTATCAGAGCTTCAGTTATAGAGAACCAAGTTGCATATGAACCTAGGCTATAACTACATCATACATTAAACTCGTATCACTCATTGCTGTCTTCAACATTCCGTGCGCCATGCCTACTCCTTAAAACAATATTGTATTATTTATATAAAGACTGTTTATATAAACGATTGACTAAATATAACTGCATATGCCTATTCCAAGGAATTATGGCACAACCAGATATCCCAGATCATATTCATTTTTGTGATCTACGAAACTTTCTTAGACATTGTAGTTGGTACAATGGTCTCATTTATTATTAACACATTGTAAGTATACAATTGTCTTCCTTATTTCTCAGACATTAAGAGATACATAATGGTCTTATTTATTGTTTTTGAACATTGTGAGTTGCACAATAATTTCACTGGTATTTCTCAAACATTGTGAGAAAACTAGTTCATAACTATGAACTCACCGACTCTTTTGAACGCTATGTCTATTTTCTTTGATTATTTTACTCCTCGTCTTCGAGGATGAGTTTGAACATTCATTCCATACCCTCGAAACACTTACGACATCTCATAATATATCACCTTGTAACTCATCGATTAAGTATGAGTGTTGAGTCGGAAATTCTTAAGTAGGATGATTTGGAATATCCTTATTTAAATGGACTTGGTCGCCTTTTCATTTAAATAAAGAAATTGTAAATCGCCAAACCATAAGTTTATAATTTCTTACTTACATAGATTGGGATGCTTCTTTATGTAAGTAATGAATTATAAATGAGTGGGATTATTTGTATCCGATATGACATGAGTATGAACTCGAACTCTAGAATCACTATTATTCTTTGAAAAGATCTAGAAACATGATAGTGTTTTACCAGTCAAGAAAAATCTTAAGACCTCATTCGAACAACCTAATTTCATTCTTAAGTTATTACTTTTGCTGTTATAAATCCTTACAAACATGAACCATTTGTTGAGTTAACAAATTTGGTTAAAGTCACTTGAAACTCGACCTGATGGAATCAGATGTTTCAAGAACAGAATTTTGTTGCCACGGACTTGATTATGCATGAGTCGCATAAGTCTAAGTATTCTATAATGTTGAGCTAACGTACTTGTTACACTCTTGAGCTAATGGACTTAGTTCAGTCTCAAACTAACAAACTGGGTGCGATATCCCATCATCCATCACATAAGCTCCTTCCATTTGTTGGCCATTATTTTTGGAACATTATTTCTCGAAAGGTCCTCATTCTCCACATCACATCACCGTTTGATATTGTTGTTGTTACTATTGTCCTTTTTGATATTGTTGGGTCCTTGAGTAGATCAGGCTCATACAAATTTATCTCTTTGGGTTACGAGAAATCTGAATTGTTTCATCTAGTGTGAGTGGGTTAAACAAAGTTAAGTTCCTTTGGGTACCGAGTGAAAGTTCCTAGATGAACCTTTTCAGTAATTTCTCATTGGTTGAGACCATCACTAGGCACACTACTGCCAACTCTTGAAAGCGAAGAATATAAGTTATGACATCAACACCACTTACAGCAAGGAAACTTCACCTTCATTTCTTGCACCTCATTTCGAAGACAATACTTATTGATTATAATTTCTTCAACTTACTCCAAGCAATCTTGTGAGTATTATCAATACTGATAGATTGAGCAACAACATTCTACCATGACAAAGCATCATTCAGAAGTATGCTTGTGGCATGTTTGACTTTGCATCCTTCGGCATAATTGCTGATTAGAAATATTGACTCTGTCCACTCAAACCAACGAACCTAACCAATAGCTCCTTCTATGTTTTGAAATTGATGAGCTTGTAGCTTACCAAATTTTTGTAAGAGCAGCTTCTAACCTCTGGTACAACATTTGGTCCTCCAACGCCTTCAGTTGGCCTTGCAATATTTGGCCCCGCAACATTAGGCTCTCTAGTTGCGTTAGTCCTCCAATTATCTATATCTTTAACCTATCCCTTAAAATACTAGCTTGAGTCTTAATATTAATCAGAGTACTTTTACTCACTGATAAAAACTTTAAAAGAGTCATGATTTCACGTGGGAGCGTGAGATCAAAATTCACCATAATTAACCACGTTTTTTCCCATATATCTCAACATCGGACTATACAAGATCCTGACTAGGATTGGTCTGGTAGCTTACAGACTTGAGCTACCACAAAAACTTAGTAGTGTAAACTACATCTTTCATGTGTGCAATCTGAAGAAGTTTCATACCGATGAGACACTCACTATTCCTTTGGAAGAGATCCAGATTGATGAATATTTGGACTGTAATAAAGAACCTATCAAGATCACTGACCGTGAGGTCAAACAACTTTAGAAAAGTCGCATTCCTACTGTTAAAGTTCGATGAAACTCTATAAGAGGTCCTGGATTCACGTGGGAACGTTAAAATGAACTCAAACACACCATCAACACATAACACCCACTGAACTTCGGGACGAAGTTCCTATAAGGGGTAGAGACTGTAGCAACCCATAATTTTTCATAAGGCAAAATGACTATTTTGCTTTTTGACTTTTTAAAAGTTGACCTTGACTTGGACTTTTGACTATTTAACTTTTATTGTAACGTAAAAGCAATTACTGTAACCGATAGTAACTGGTAATTTTCCAAGTTAAATAATTCACTCTGCTTCGAATTATCACTCTTTGAACATTTTTGTTCACATCGGTCTATTTAACTAGAAGTTATCTCGCAAAATGTGAAAACCGCACACAATGGTAAACACAATAGATAATTTAATTTAAATTACTTTTATAAGTAATCTCAAAAGTTTAATCGTGTGAATTTTCCTCGCATTCAACACAAGACTAGGATGATTCCATGTGTTCAAAATACTCGAATATCACAAATATTCATATTTCATATGAATTATTGCCACTTTACCATTTTTAGGTAAACATTTTACGCCAGTAATATGCGTACTCGAACCTACGTTATTAGGTTTTGACAGCATAAACGCACCCTATTAGACTTATCACACTTTTAATATACCTAGTTGGAGTATATTGATAAGTTTTAACATTTTTGTAAGTATTACATTTTTACGTTACGTGGTTTTAAGTTTCGTGACATAAGGGCTTAACTTTAGTAATTACCGGGACCAAACTACACCTGATAAACCAAAAACTTGCACAAATAAAACACACACTACCACCTCATGTGTGAGGTGGCATGCAAAGGCAAGCCACAAGGCCACATGGCCTTTTCTTGGGCACCTAGCCTTACACACACTCACTCTTGTCCCCCCCACTTGAAGATAACTCTTCATTATCATCATTCTCACATGCAAAAGCTACCAAAACTCCCTCTCCTCTCCCTATTATGCCGTACATCTCAAACCCTAACTCAGTATCATCCACTCTGATTCATATAACAAGTTACACTAGAAAGATGAAGCTATTGATGATCCTTGCAAGGTCCTAGGGTTGTTTTGTTGATTACAAGGGTGAATTAGAAGATATTCAAGGCATCAAGGGCAAAGGGTTATTAAAAAGGTTAAGAAGGTTAGTAAGCTTGGGTTAAAAGGTTGAAGACAATGGTTGAAGATTAAAAGGGGTTAGACTTGATTGTTCTTGTAACTAATCAACCTAATTCTTGTAATAAGTTTGTTTAATTTTCATGTCATTCAATATGGTTGTAATAATTTATATTCTTTGGATGTAATTTTGTATAAATAGTATATGTAATATGGCATGATTGATGTTGTACATATAAGAATAGATGGATAAAACTTGTGCAGAAGCTCATTAAGACAACTAGTGTGAAACTAGTGATTTGTGATGAGTTTTGACACAAAACCATAAATCTTGGACTTGATTAAGCTTAAGAAGTTGTTAGAGGAAGTAAAAACTAGAACTTGAGCTTATGAATCTCCTAAAAAGGACTTGTAGATAAAAAGTTATGGCCAAATGAAGATGACTTGAGGTAAATATGGTGTTGGAACAAAAAGTCTTCTGAAATGATTTTAAAACGCGATTTTGACCTTCTTCTGGTCCTCAGAAAGACTTTTTCTACAAACACTCGGGGGCACATAAGCAGAAAGTGAAAAACAAATGCTAAAAACTACAAAAACTAACCAGACCTGTTGTAGACCGGAAAACAACCATGGCTAAGAAACCTTAGTGGTATTTTGATCCTTTTAGGCCAAAACAAAGCCAAGGTTAATCCAAGGCTGTTGTCTCAAGGTCTTCTAGCTTAGATTAAGCCATAGGTACGGCCTTAATTGTTGTCTCAAGTTGTTTAACCATAACTTAGCTGCACGGCTAGTTTTGGTTTGATGACCCGAATCTTGTTTTTAAAACTTGTTCATTAGATTGAACTTTGCTAAACTTTGACAAACTAGGTAAATGACTATATGACTTATAAACTATTATAAGACCATTTTCACAAGTAGGGATGGCAAAAAAACCCGACCCTGACGGGGAATCCCGAAACCCGAACTAATTGGGGCGGGGTGGGGCATGCTAATTGGGTTATGGGGCGGGTTTGGGGCTTAAACGGGGGTTTTAATTGGGTTTGGGGCGGGGAGCGGGGAATCCTCGCCCCGCCCCACCCGAATAATATATACAAATATATCTATACCTACATAGTATTTTGTTAGTATTTATGTAAAAAAATTACTCTAATATTATTAGTTTCTTTTATCTTTGTAAAATTGCAAAATTGTGATTATAGAAACTCGTTTACTGTCATATTTTTAACTTTTATTTTATTTTTATGTAATTAATCATTATTTATGTATATTAATATCGTTGAAAACTTAATAAGGCTTGTTTGTGAAATATTAATAAGTTTTTACTTCTTCAGGTTATTGCTAACGGTTTAAAATTAATAATAAATGTGAATGATGCGACTTTGGTCAAGAATTGTACCAAAAAAATATACCCCGATAAGATCCCCGATTAATATGGGGCGGGTTTGGGGGAGCATCGTGCCCTAACGGGGCACCCCGATGGGGATTGGGGCGGGTTTGGGAAGAACTTTGGTAATCGGGTTTGGGGATGGGGATGGCCGCCCCGCCCCAAACCCGCCCTGTTGCCATCCCTATTCACAAGTCTCAACTTTTGTTTAAACCCGTGAAATTATATTGAATTAAATTTTTTTTAAACCTTTATATTACACAACAAATAATATGACACGCCGTAATCATTTTCGTCACAACACTGATGCAGGTATTCAGACCAGGATTTAATATTTATAATTCTCGTCTACCTAAGGTCTACCTAATGCACTAACGAGCAGTGAACCCGATCGTGCGTAGTATAAAAGGTGGTAAAGCCGAGGTTGTTCCCAAGAGCTATGTAGATGAGGATCCTATTAAGTCTAAGTGTCACTTGTTTTAAACTGGTAATAAGGTTGAATTGATTAATTAATTAAAGACAAGAAATGAACTGCAAAATAACTAAAGGTTGTGAACAATGGAGAGAAAGTGTGATAACCTAATTAATCATCCTATCATGTAATGTCTATGTTTTCTAAATTACTTCCAATTGATTCAAATGGGGGGTTCAAGTCGCTAGGACATAATTTGGTCAATTCGTCCTAACCTATCAACAAAGGCTCCTACCCGACGTCAAAGGCCAACCCTTTAGGGAGTCGAGGGTCTTAAGTCACATAGGCCAAGTCATTAAGTACCCTACATGCAAGATTCAAAATAATGAGTGCCCGGGCGCTAGCATCTTAGATACTCATCCCTAACTTCTTAAGTTCGTCCATACGAACGGTGATCATTTGGTCAGTTCGAACAAGAAGGGAAAGGTCGTCAGTTGGTCAATTCTTACCCTTTCCTTCTCTACCTACTTACTTAGGGTCAGTTGGTCAACTCTCCTAAGCAACTAGATACGACCGCATTTCAAAACTACCGTAGCTAGGGTAACTACCATCGAACTATGCATGCATACACTAGAAACAATTTATGGAAGCATGAAAACACAAACAATACAATCAAGAAATCATAACTAGGCTAGCACCAAAGGTGCTTAGCCGATTATATTAAAAGATACAATAAATTTAATGTTTAACATAATGAAAGACATGAATTAAAGTAAAATATAGAAATGATAGCTAAAGCTTATCGATATGGTGTGATTTTTCCCTTGAAGATGGCTTCGTATTCTCCGTGTGATCTGCCTTTGGAACCCTCTTCACGTTCTCTGCCTTTGAGTTGCGAGTGAATGATGTGAAATGCAGATTTTAGGGCTTGTATTTATAGGCCCGATCACAGTTATAACGTAACTTAAATTGCGAGTTACGCCGCAACTTAATTATCTTCAAAACATACGCCTCGTTAAAGTGACTACGGCGTAACATAAGGAATGGTTTACGCCGTAGTTAACAGCTCTGCCGTAGAGTAGATGTGAGTTACACCTTAACCTCTTAACAGAATGTTGTTACGTCGTAATGCTTGTGAGGATATTACGGCATAATTGATGGAGGCGCGAAATGCTTCATGACCTAGATGATTACGGCGTAACCTTATCTGAGAGTTACGCGGTAAATGCATGTGAGTTGGTCTTCAGTGGTAAAATACTAGCTACAGCGTAATTGAGAAAATGAGTTATGCCATAGCTTCTTCATAAATAGCATACTATCATAAAACCGTTAGGAAAATCTTCAAATTCGCATCTCTAAGCTCCAATGCTTATAATTTACATGAAAGTGAAATATAAAGGAATACAAGAGTAAATCTATATAAATGACATAAAATATGAGCATAACCGGGGGAAATTGACACTAAAAAGTCAGGACTATTTGATGTTATCAAATATCCCCCCACTTGAACTCTACTTACCCTCAAGTAGACCTTATTAGAAAAATTTCTAAAAAGATATCCCCTAATACCTGGAAGATATGAGTTTAAAATTTCCTTATGCTAGAATAAATCAAAGCCGAACACCTCATGAAATGGGAACAAACACTCATATTCTCTCATCTAGTCTAAGTGTCAATTTTGGGGTGATCACTCAAGGTACAGTCATAACATGTGTTCTATCATAAGCTTGGCGGTTACACAAATCTCCACCACTAGAGTTAAGGACTAAACAATCTTTGAATGCAATATGGGTGGACACAAAATGAGGTTAAGGGTGAAATGTCATTACTAACGTATCACGGCAAAGTGGACAAAATCAATGATACATGACCAAATACATGGCCAAGACACCAAAGATTGCTCGCATCATCACCTAGACACGCTTCATGACTAAAAGGTAGGATAAGACATGGGAAATAATTGGTGTAAAATAAAAATAACAAAACAAATAGTCTTAACCTATAACCAAGTTGTCACCGCCCACCGTCCATCCAAAGTTCAAGCTTTAAGGTGAAGAAACCGGATCATGATATATCAAGTAAATGTGCCATTAGCGGACGTCATGATGGGCACATTACCTGTTCTTCAAACTGTTGGTGTTATTATCACCAACTCAATCCTTCAAATGTGACCGAGGTGGCCTCCTCGATGCTTAATATCCAATGAGCTCATAACATAGTGCTTATAACATTGCACTAAACAATAAACAATAAACAAATATTAATATATTTTTTTTATTATTTTTTTCAATCATAACTAAAAAAAAACATAACACCCCCCCACTTGAGATAAACATATAATGAGAACATGGGGGGGGGGTGGGGGTGGGTCTTGGATGATCTTAAAATGTAAGTCTTAGACGAAAGCGTGATTTCCGAACCTCTCTACTTGAACCTTGAACTTGGGCAAACAGTGACTTCCCGATCACAAATTAAGACTACACGGTAAGCTAAAGTGAATGGGTGTAACAAAACAAACATAAAGGGTATGAAAGGAAAGGAAAGGCTCTTAAGGGTATCTTGCACTAAAGGTGAGTGCAATAAAAAGGTTTAACATGGGGGTCGAAGAGTCGAGGTAACTAATCGATAGACACACAAAAATAGGCTATTTGGGTGATAATCCTAAAAATATTGCCTTCTCAAACTGATTATTCAATATATATCAAGTTAACTTAACATACCTCGTTTATTGTCTCGAAATGATGCAAAGGCCAAGTTCTAAAGTTTACAAGCTACCGACACACTCATAATTTGGTGGGTTTAGGTAAATAAGTGGAAACGGATAAGGCTAATCTCACCATGGAATATCAAAGGTTATAATTTGCTCGACTAAGGTCTAATCTAGTTAGGTTAAGAAAAACATGTCAAAATTTTAAAAATGGCATAATTTTTCAAAATAAACTAGAAAAACGAGGGCAATTAAAGTTCAAGTAATAATTCTACTCCTGTCCCTCCACTTGAGATGTACAAAGTCTCTTTTGTACTAAATGTTAAATAAAGGTGAAGATAAAGTAGAATTAGAGTGATAACTTCCCTGAAATTCGCTCCTAAAAATAAAGAAGGCCCATGAAGAAAATCGTGCCTTCGTTAAGCATCTTGAGCAAAATTCAATCTCTGAAATCACAAGGAACCAACAAGCATAATTCTAAAAAGAAAACAAAAACAAAAACAAAACAAACCTAACTCACTTTCGTAGGAATCACGGTTGCATTTAGCATATGCGACAAGCTTTTTAAACCACTTGGTGTCCCAAGTGGACGAGTGTAGTCTCGTGAGGGATTACAGGGAACATACCCACAAAGTTCATTTAAAACTAATACAAGGTTATCGTGCTAATATTGAATTTTTTTTAAGACTGCAGGATGAATTACGGCATAACCTTAAGAATGAGTTACGCCATAATTTTGGTTAAAATTGGAATTTGTCTATAGAAGACTGTTACGACGATTTAGATTACGCCGTAATGGTTGAAAACCTAGAGAGAATCAGCTACTGAAGAGCTGTTACGGCGTAACCATAGAGAGAGTTACGCCGTAACATCATAACAGGACATAATCAAGTCCCCATTTTAATCGCCGTGATTTCATCTCTAATTCTTGCAAAAATGTTAAAAGCACAAAACCTAACAACTAAAAATAAAAAGAAACAGAAATGAAAAGGATAATTCGGGTTGTCTTCCGAAAGAGCACTTTTCTTTATTACCGAGTTTTTAAGTTAGACTCAAAGCCATGGGACTTTATGGGGGCCTTCGAACTAGGCCATCCTCAATTGCTCTTTTACCTGTGACAACTCGCACTTTCAGGTCATTTTTCAAAACACTATTCAAGTTTCACTATTTCATCATTTATTGTAAACTAGGTTTACGAGTATCAAATTCGCGTAACCTTAGTGGTTTAGCTGCGAATTCATGAACAATCATCAAGGACATTTCATATAGACTAGGTTTAGTCTACATATCATTAGCATCATTATCATCATATTAGTTCATGCACGGTTTTTCATTTTTCATTAAACGTATAATTTCTTATTAAATAAACGCTATCGCGTAATTAATTATTTTGAACATTTGATCCGATACTTCCAAAAATTATCCCGATATATTTTTATACTTATAATAAGATTATAAAAATAGTATTATGAGTTTACCCAGTGTTTTAAATTTATTTTGTATATAAATTGTTATATTTATATAATTACGACGGTTTTCTTAAAAACTACACGATAATTATTATTTCACTCAAATTTCGCAAGAAATGTATTTTCATAATTTTTATGACTTCAATATATTTTATTTTGAACCGTTAAAATTTATTTTTAGCTAACGCTACCTTAAATGCTTGGATATATACACAAGTTACTAATAATTCTTAACTAACTACACTTCTATTTATACATACAAGTAATTAAATAGAAAAAAATACATTCACTCTTTTTTTATTTAGTGTATGTCGACCCTCAAGGGTGACTCACACATTTTGGCTAACTAAATATCTTACATATATTGTTTAATACTCATAACATCACACATAATATCTAAATTCTCAAAGTGTAAAAGAGAAAAGCTCTCTTCCTTTCCTCTCTTCTCCCATAACCGGCCACAAGGTATACCAAGAAGGTGACCACCAAAATTATTCAAGTCAAGTTTTTATCAATCTAGTTACACTCTTAGTTAAGGTTTTGAAATAAAAACCTAGGGTGTTTAGGATTAAACCTTTGTTCACTTCACCTCATCAAGTTACTAGTAAGCATCTCATATTCATGTTCATCTTTCATATTTATTTTGTGTTCATTTCATCATATATAAGAAAAACATGCAAGTCATAATGATGTTTATACCACTTTTTAATGTTTTTAAGTGTTTATATATATATTTCATCCTATAATTACTCCTTGAAATATATCACTTTTGGTGATGTCTAGGAACCCATGACACCCTAAGAAGGTGTATGGTAGGATTATAATAGCTTCGGAGTTGTTTTGAATTGGTTGGAATAAGTTTGGCGCGAGAAAAACTCATTTCGACAAGTTTACATAAGGGTCTGTCCATATTTTTGAAATCTGGAATTCTCGACAGTAGATAAAAAAATTTGGCCTAGATATTTAGAAAATATACTTTAAAACGAAAACGTGGTCGCTTGAACGGGTTAAAACGGAGTTATAACGAAGAAGATATGAATTTTTCAAGTTAGGCGACGAAAACTATAAAATTCTGAAACTTCAGCATATTACGTCCACTTTTTACGAGTCAAAAATGAGACTTAGGCGTTATGAAATGTGTCGACTTATCAAAAATATATTAGTATACTTTGATACGAAGCTAAGGACATTTAAAACGTAGAAAACGGACTTGTAACGATTAAATTATACACGTTTACACAAAGTTGCCGTAATTTTATTATATAAGAAAAACTAGTACTACGTATATTTCTATTAGACAAACCTTACGGCAACAAGTGACCATGTTGAGGGTCGTTTTTAACATTGACTTAGTACTTTTTATAACGTGATGTCTTCTAGTAAAAGTAAGTTCGCCAAGCATATTTTCCAAAATGTCCGACCGTTTGTCAAGCGGAGTTGTAATGAATAAAATATGGTTACTTAAACTTTGCCGAAAACCACCCTTAAACGATATTTTGGACACAAGTACCATACTTTACCTATATTTTTCTCCATAATCGAGACCTCTAGGATGAAAACTTAAATTCAAAAACTTTGAGATAATGATACAAGCTTCCCAAAACCGTTGAGTTTGTTTCCTAACACTCGACGTGCACCATTTTACGACTAGCTTTTCGAGGCCATTTAGTCACTTTCATGAAAATTTTCAACGACATTATTTTACTAATTTAAAAGTTATAATTTCATAATAAATCACTAAATGATTATCGTCGGATATCATTTTAACATAAATACATGTAAAATAATTTAAGAATGGTCAAGACGTTATAAGATTATTTTTTTCGACAATAAGTATTATTTTCAAAAATTCACAAGTGGTATAGATATCATACTAATTGCATGCATAACATTACATCATGACTTATTATATATCATATCATTCATAATAGGTCGCATTAGAGATTGCGCTCATTTCAGTGTACTCACTTTTGTCATCGCATCATTGTACCATGTGAGTTCATAGCCCCACTTTCTATTACTTAATTGTTTTACAAACTCTTGGGGAGATACATGCTCAACTATTTTTAATCAACACAAATGCTTTGAACCAGTATGCTATATCCAAATGTTTTATTGTCACTAAGTAATCAATTGCCATGTTTGAAGTCCCTACATCATGCACCATTAGTCACTTGCGAGTGAGTGCGAATATTGTGAATAGGCCTATTGAATTAACACTCTGCTCTTATTGATCCAGTTAGGGGAAATCGAACGCACTATATTTGAATCATTAAGGTAAATTGGCAAGTTTACCTTATTAGGGCTGCGATGAAACGATTTTTACCAATTTCTATTGGTACGAGCTTTACGCTTTGGTTGTCATGAACTTAGTGAAATAAATGTTGTTTTGTTTTCAACGATGTATGTGAAATAAAGTAACTCACACTACGAATATTGTGTTCAAACGAATTAATTAAACCTATGAATTTCACTCAACCTTTGTGTTGACTGTTTTAAGCATGTTTTATCTCAGGTATCTAAGGCATACACTTCATGGCATGCATGTGGACATATCATAGAGTCGTGGTGACGACGCGTCTCACATGGGATTTATACACTTTAAAAACATCGTTTGACTTGTACCAAACTTATTTTCCGCACATGTTGATTTTAATTTGGGACCTATCTTTGTAACTCTGAATGTTTTTAATATATCAAATGATGTTCTTTTCAAACGACACTTTAGGTCGTTCAATATAATTGTGATTGTGGTGCTATGACAGTCAATCCCCAGGAATTCCATTCCGCTGCAAAACAGGTAATTTGGGGGTGTGACATTACCAGAGGAAGGCTGGTTCCAAACAGATGGAGGAATGTAAGGAGTCATGCAAAATCGAGTTTCTTGCAGAAAATTAGATTTTTCCCATTCATAACAAAATTTAGATTCGGCTTCCCATTTTAATCTAATAGTTCCGAATTTTACTTTAATCCAATTCTCAAATGAGATTCCCTTACGCTCAGTTCTCGAGTTAAAAAGGAAGAGGAAATTAAAGGAAACGGAAAGTTTTTTGTGTTCTTGAGTCTTTTTTAAAGGAGGAAAGGGAAACGGAAAGGAAATAGAGAGGAAGATTTGATAAATAAATCTTCCTCCCACTTTTAGGAGGAAAGTGAAAGGAAACGGAACCATATGTTGTGTAAAGACTAATATACCCTTTTTAAAACATTTGGCATTAATAAGTAAAGGGCATATATGTAATTTGACCAAGTTATTTTTCTTTTCCTCTCACTCAAGAACATAATTATGATTACTTTCCTTTTCCTTTCCTTTATCTCAAGAACATAACAACTAACACTTACTTTCCTCTTCCATTTCTTTTCCCTTTCCTATTCTTTTCCATTTTCCTTATCTAAAAACTCGAGAACTGAGCGTTATAGCCGACTTCCTTTCTCTTTTCTTCATTAAAACACGCCCATTCCTTACGTTTGAGCCAGTCGGGATCAGAGAATTCTCCTTCATTACAAACCTTAAAATGAGGATCACACGTAGGCCACGCTTGAGTAGTTCCTCTAGACATCATAATTGCCGGTTCACAGAAATGGATAGCCAACCTACATTTTCAAACCAATCGGCCATAATATGGTGTTCCCAGAACCAATTTTCCTTAATTATTTTCTCATCTTCGAAACACCACCAAACTCTTGCCTCCTTTTTCATTCGCTTTACAAATAATTGACCACCCCCATTGCAATGTCTGAGAAACGAGGAACATGTTGGCAAGGTTAATTTTGAGCCCTCTATCATAGAAGTGATAGGAGCACAACAATGAAGCTTTCCTGTAGCTATAGTAACACCACTCTTGTCCAATTCCCTAAGTGAAGTCCGATCTTCTTCGTCATCCTCCCGAGAAGATTTATCGCTATCGTAGCCATCACTTGACTTTTCATCCTGTAAATGACAAATATATGAAGGGGGAAAATTATCGTTAGCATTATCAGAAAAAGTTTTTGGCCCTTCCTTAGTAAATACATCTGCCATGCTCGAGCTTATTACTTCATCATGTTCCTGACAAAGAGATTTATCCATCCTAAACACCACCCTATCATGACTGTATCCCAAAGAAAGCTCCTTTTAAAAAACATTAATCCGGGCGTACGAGGAAGCAAGGAAAGGTCTTCCAAGAATTTTCTCTTGGGGTGTTCGCCATGTCAATAACCACGAAGTCAGAAGGAAAGAGAAACTTATCGACTTTAACCAACACACTTTCCGCAATTCCAATAGGGGTCGCCTTAGTCATACCAGCCATCTCAATTACCATGCTTGTTTTCCAAAGATTAGTTAATCCAAGTTTTAGAAATATTAAGAGCGGCATAACATTCACACTAGACCCAAGACCAACTAATGCTGATAGATCATGATTACTGACGGAACATGGAAGAATGAAGCTATCCGTGAAAACCTCCTTATTCGGTTGATGATTTTATCTCTTCTTTAGTAAAGATGGCCTTGAAAACCACCATAGGTTTACTTCCTTCGGGTTCAGTATTACTTCTTTTCACCTATTCGCTAAGCTTTTCCATCATTGCCTCTAGGTTTTTTTGGAGATGTGTCATGGCTAGTGAGGCTTTTATTCGTATTTTCTTGGAAGCTTTTTAACCACTCGTCCTGTTCCTTTTGCCTTTGGGTAGAGATCTCAAGATATTTGTTGATAGTATCTTCGATATTAGACCGGCTTTCAAAAAGCCCACGATTGTAATATCCTGAGGGTCCTCCACGATACACATTTCCATTAGACCCTTGAAAAGGCCTATTAGCTTCACCATACTTGACTTCTTCAATAGTTGTACCAACATCATTGAGAGGGCAATTTTTAGCTAGACGAGCTCCATCACATATTTCAAACCTGATAACATCAAATAGTCCTAAATATTAAGGGTCAATTTCCCCCGACAATGCTTGTATTTTATATTATTTATATGGATTTACGCTTGTTTTCCTCTATATTTCACTTTCAGGTAAATTACAAGCATTGGAGCTAAAGAGATGCGGATTTGAAGATTTTATAAAGAATTAATGATAGTATGCCCATTGTGATGAAGTTACGGCGTAACTCCACTCTCACATTACACCGTAGCTATTGCGTTACTCAGAAGCCCAACTCAGCAGAAGTGTTGGAATCACTCCTAAACCTAAATCAAGTGTTAGTGATTCATATGTAATAGTTAGCTTAATATGGCCTTTAAGTTAGTAATTATCCTTAGGCTTATGTAGAAGGCCCATAAGCCTAGGCCTAGTCCAATAAAGAAAAGGCTGGGAACTAGGAGTGTTGCCCTAGCTTCCCTCCTATAAATACCTTGTAATAACCCTCACTTGAGGGTTGGTTGTTCAATTCATTCTCTTTCACATGTGCTACGCTTAACCTTTCTATAGTTTTCTACGCATAGTGTTTTTGTGAGTTGTTCAACCGATCTCTTATCCTCTATACTCTTTCTATTGATGTTTGTGTTGTAAACTTAGTGACCTAACAGTGGTATCAGAGCCAAATGGTTGGGTGAATCGTGTTTGTTGCTTATGTGAGTTTTCCTTACGCTGCAACAACACATGATACTTTAGTTCGCTTAAAACTCATTTTTACACTTTTAATCCAAGATTCTTGTACTTTAAACATTTTAAGGTGTTAAAATAACGATTTTGGCAAAAGTTTCAACCTTTACGCGGATCATCGCTTTTTGCTTGATTTGTACGCTGGTTTATTCCTACGCTGTAACGTGGTTTTTAAGCTTTGGTTCATCAAGTTTCACACTTTTGTGTTATTTTGGTGATATTGAAGCTATTTCATCACTAAAATCGGTTTGGAAACATCGGTTGGAAGAAATCATTTTGGCTACATCTTACGCGTAGTGAAACCCTAAACTTACGCCGTAACGCGTCCTTGGTTTGATCTTCGCTTTTGTGGCTTACTCCGTGTTTTCTTGCTTGGATAAGCCCGAGAATACGCCGACTTTGGATATCTTTTGCACGCGGATAGTGTAAAGATCATTTGGGCAAAACCCTAAAATTACGCATAAGCATAAGCTTACGCAGAGAATTTTTACGCCTAAGATTCATCTTACGCCTAAGCTCTGTGTTACGCATAAGGTAATCCTACGCCTAAGTTTTCTACGCCTAACTTCTTGTTTTACGCATAACTTTAGTGTTTTCACCTTACTTACGCGTAAGCTAAACCTACGCGTAACTCTTGCTGTTACGCGTAACTTTGGTGTTTTACGCATAAGTGCTACTTGGTTTATTGTGATTTCTACGCTTATGAATACTTCATCAACAATGGTTCATTCGACTACAAAGATCCATTTTATAACACAAGTTTTTCAACATGTCACAACCACCATACTCTAACTATTTCCCTTACACTTATACTCAATGACAACAACAACTAAGTCCACAACATCAACAATGGAATCAACAACAAGCAATTTATCAACAATAATTTAATCAACAACATACTCCACAACTTGCAGCAATTCCACAACCTCAAATGGTTCAACCACCACCAAGTCTTCAAGTTCAACCCTACACAAACGATTTCAATCAACATCCATCAAGGAGCACTATGAAGGAACCCACTTGGTTTGAAAAGATGTGTGAAGCTTTAAGCAGCCAACAATCAATTCATGAGGCTCGATCACTTGATAGACCTCCAATGCTCACTCCAGGAAATTACGATCAATGGGTGATTAGGTTCTTTAGGTTTTGTGATCTCAAGAAGCCACATGGAAAGTTCTTAAAGAAGGTTATCTTGGAAGGTCCATTTCAGATGCCTACTGTCATTGTACCCGAAGATCCAAATGCTAATCCACCAAGAGATGAACAATCAAACATTGCTATCAAGCAGACTGAATGCGTAAGACTTCTACACTATGAAGCTAATGAGCTTGCAATGCAATATATCCTTTTAGGATTACCAAACCCAATTCTTGGCAGTGTTGATGCTCAAAATACTGCAAAGGCGATGTGGGAACATATTCATCTTCTTATGGAAGGATCTGCACTCAATCAGGAGGATATGGAATCCAAAATTTACTTGGCTTATGAACACTTCATGATTGAACCGGGAGAGACACTAGAGTCTTATCATCACCGATTCTCAGACATCATCAATGATTTGGATAAACACAACATCATCATGCCAAGAATTGCAGCTTAATACTAAGTTCTCGAGTAGTCTTGGTCCCGAATGGGAGAAGTATGTCATTTTTCTCCGTTAAGAACATGCATCATTCTACATACGGAATTTTGTACGATTACTTGAAGCCTCATGAAAAGGAAGTTGATAAGGAAAGGATTCTCCGTGCTCAAATTGCTTCATCTTCACATTCGGAAAATCAACAACTTGCCTTGTATACTCAAAACAGTTATCCTCCTCAACCAACAACTCAACCAACTGCCACTATTACACCACATGATCAATCACAACAATCTCAACAAACTCAATTGGTTCCTTACAACAACAACAATGATCAGGCACTTTATAGTCAAGCAAATGAGGAATCCGATCCGTTTAAAGCATTGCAACAAGGATTTGTTATGATTGCTAATGCTTTTAGCCGTTATACCAACAAATCCAACAATCGTATTCGTTCCTCATCTAACACAAGGAATCAGTGTGTGAACAATGGACGAGTTGAAGTTCAGAATCGTGGTTATGGTCGTCAGATGGGCGGTGGTCAAGGGTTTAATGCTATGGGTAGGAATAACAACAGAGCTCAAGTAGTGGAACAGGGAAATGCTTAGAATGGGTTGAATGATCTTCGATGCTACAACTGCAATGAGAAGGGACACCTGGCTAATGCATGCCCAAAGCCGAGGACTAGGGGCGTTCTTATCACAAAGAAGCTATTCTTTGGCTCTTAAGGATGAAGTGGTGGAACTCTCACGACAAAGAACAGAGTTTTATGGCAGTGATGCGCACTGATGATGATATGGAGGACTTGCAGGCCAATGCACTTATGTTGATGGCCAATATGCATGAGTTACACATGAGTGACACAGCCCGTCAGTATGACACCGATGGCTTGTCTCGTGCACCAACAAACCATATTTATCTCTCATCTAATATCTCCGCCAACATCCGAATCCGCAGCTCGGAATGTTCAAAATGAATCATCCACATCTCATTCCGACGATTTTCAACTAGACCCCGTAGTTATATTTGACGATCAAGATGACCTTATGGTTTCCCTTGATAATCAACTTGACTCCGTGGTTATACTTGAGGATCTAAATAATGATCATGTTGTGACTCACATTGAACACACCGAACTTTTGCCTCGTCCAGATGTTGATCTGTTGCTTAAAAACCAACAATCCATAGTGGAAGAATGTCGTGCAATAAATCAGGACTTGAAAAGTAAAAATGCACTGTTAACCAAGGATTTTGAATGTTTACAAAAGCAACTCAACTTTTTCAAAACTTAAGAAAACGTGAAAAGGTTTTGAAGCCGCTTTTGCTAAATCTCATCAAAACGAAAAATATTTAGAGAGACGATGTGATCTAGTCGCTTGAAGCATGCTTTGTTGTCTGAAATAGAACAACTGAAACATGAACATCAAAAACAAATTAACGCTCTCACCTTGGAAAATCAAAAAGCTAAGGCTGAGTTGTTAACTTGTCAAAAACAGCTTCTCACGCATACAAAAACATTCAACTAAACGTAATAGATGATCATCTTGAAGAAATCATCGGCTTGCAAAACAAACTTAAAGAGTTTAAAACTGTGTTTACAAACATGGTGAGTCGGTCACAGCTATTGAAAAGTTTACTTTAAAACCCAATCCAAATGGATATGGACCGAATCTTGCTGATTACAAACCTAAGCTTTCAACCAAAGCATTCAAACCAAATCCTGAAGTTTCCAAAGGCATAATATAAAATTGATAATTTCGTTATGAGTGTTGTTGAATATCATCGTCAAGAGGAATTAGATGCGGAAGACGAGAGTCGATCAAAATTAGAAACTGTTGTTTACAACAAACCTTTTAACTATTCAAAAGCGGTCACTTTCATCACACCAACGGATTCTTCTAACACACCAAGGATTATCATAAAACGTCTGAGTCTTCTAATGTTAATCCCAAACCAGATTATGCACAAACTTATGGTCCTTTACCTTCCATCGGTGAAGTAAACTCAAAACCTGAAAATCGCAAAATTCTTAGATATTTTGACCTTTCATGGTCGACCTCAAAACTTTGAAACATGAGATAGAATATCATTCTGAAATCAAAGTTCAACATTTTCAATCGCCTCGGGCGCGAGAACAAAGAGACATTTTTCGTAAAAATCTTTACCAAATGTTAAAAATTTGAAAAATTGTGCATTGTCTTGGGAACAGGACTTTCATAAGGAACTTGGATTGATGAAGGTCGTTGAAAACGAAACATCTATTTCTATAACTAAACGTAAAAAGAAAATGTTGAGAAAAGATGTTGATCGACTCTTGGAAGATGTTATATGTGCTGATGTCCATAATGCTGTGTTATTGAATTCTTTGTCATATGCATCCGATTATATCTCCGCCGATATCGTTGATTCTGTGGTAATTGTTGATAATACGATAATGTGCTTCGAACGAGACTTTAAAGGTTGAAAATGAACGATTGTCAAACGAGCTTTCTAATGCAAAACGCCGTCTTAATTGGTGTCAAAAAGATATTCACGATCAACAACTTGCTTATCAAAACAAAATCTCCCGCCATGCAAAAATCTTCTCGATCCAAAAATTGAGCAACCGATGATCAAAATGTGTCTTTCAAGTGTCAAATCTCAAAATATGAACAAGAACTTACAAAAGTTAAAAAGGAATATGGTGTCATATTTGATTTATTCAAACAGACTCGTGATGAAGCATCAAACGAACTTGATCATTATCTTGCATACACTAAAGAAGTCATGAATTTTGTCGGAAATCTTCGCTCAAAATCAAGATTTGGTGCACACTATCATTAAGGGAAATGTTAGGAAAGTATGAACAAGTTCAGCCTAGCATCATTAAGAGAGTTGCATCTATTACACTTAGCAATCATGTCCCCAGAATACCTACTGACAAAACACAAGTTACTAATGTGCTTCCCCATCAAACAGGACTAGTTGCTTCTTTTCCAAACGTCTGCACTTCACAGCCTAGGAGCAATACAAGGAAGAATAGGAAGTTGCGACCTAAGAAAAGACAAATAAAGAATGTTGAAGTAGAAGTTCACCCTAGGACTATGAATAAGACTCACGTTGCTTCCACTATAAATATTGCGTCTGGCAAATGTAATTGAAATAGTGTTGTAACGAATGCTAAACCTTTAAGTACTTTCGATATTAAGTGTGATGCACCTTGTGTTATTTGTCGTAAAAGTATGAATTCTGATTGTCATGACAAATGTGTTGCTAAAGCTATCATCTCTCGCTTACGGAATCCTAAGAATC
Organism: Chrysanthemum makinoi; assembly: GCA_910596185.1. Lineage (NCBI taxonomy): Eukaryota > Viridiplantae > Streptophyta > Magnoliopsida > Asterales > Asteraceae > Chrysanthemum > Chrysanthemum makinoi. The sequence continues at coordinate 147,951,435 of OU343219.1, read as the reverse complement.
GGAATACCTCTAGGCCCACTAATCTATCTAAGTCTGTGCTTGGTAAACCGCCCTCTTTAGATTCTAGGAAACGCATTGCTGTCCCTCGTAGCTCCAGCCACCTCCTAGGATCAGTAGTACCACCTAGTACGTTCACTAAGACTAAAGCAAATACTAGTTGGAGATGGCAGAAATGGATATATAACACACTAGGATTTAAATGGATGCCTAAAGTTATTAATGTGTGTATGTCTACTATAACTGCTCCAGAACCCTCTAACATTTTGGGTTCCACATCTACTTCTATTCCATCTCGTGCCGTCCTGTGTGTAATGCGTGATACGATCATTCTCTGGATTGTTGATAGCGGATGTTCCCGACACATGACAGGAAATCTTAAACCGTTATCAAAATTTATTGCAAAGTTCATTGGAACCTGCCGATTCGAATGATCACTTCGCAGCTATCATGGGCTACGGAGACTATATCAATGGGAACATTGAAATTAGCAGGGTTTATTATGTGGAAGGCCTCGGTCACAACTGCTTTCAGAGGTCGGCTTTGTGATGGAGATTTGGAGGTTGCTTTCGTGGAGAAATCTTGTTTCATTCGTGATTTACAAGGAAACGACCTTATGTCTCCGCTCGCTAATTCAAGTCTCAGACACTATCTCTATGCAAGACATGGTTGCTTCATCTCCCATCTCGCTACTTTCAAAGGCAACATCAACAAAATCCTCGCTATGGCAACCGCCGCCTATCACATTTAAACTTTCAAACTATAACCAATCTTGCTCGACACAAACTAGTTGAAGGTCTCCCACGATTCAGGTATTCTAAAGATCACCTTTGCTCACCTTGTGAACAAGGGAAAAGCACTCGTGCTCATTTTCCTTCAAAGGTGGAATACACTCAAAGATGTGCTTCATCTTCTTCACATGGATTTGTGTGGCCCGATGCCTGTACAGACGATAAATGGCAAACTCTACATCTTGGTAATTGTTGATGACTACTCAAGATGGACTTGGTTTTATTTTCTTCGAAGTAAAGACCAAGCTCCACAGATGATCATCACCTTTCTCACGAAAATACGTGTTCAGCCCCAAACACCGCCGACAACCAAGCACAAAGGAACTCAATTTGTTAACACAACTCTTCGTGAATTGTATGAGAAAGTGGGAATTCAAAGATCGCATATCTATTGCACGCACACCGTAACAAAACGGAGTTGTTGAAAGACTAAACCTAACGCTAGTGGAAGCCGCAAGAACAATGTTAATCAATGCTAAATTCCAGATTACATTGTGGCATAAGCTCGTATCTACTGCATGCTATACTCAAAACCGCTCTATGATTACAAAACGCCACAACAAAACGCCTTTCGAGCTTGTCCACCACGTAAAACCAAATCTCAAACACTTTCATGTATTTGGATCTCTTTGCTATCCTAATAATGATCGTGATGACTTTGGAAAGCTCAAAGCCAAAGCCGACATTGGAGTCTTTATTGGATATTGTGATAATTCTAAAGGTTTCGAACTGAATCGCTCGAACAAAGGAGGTTATGGAAACGATTCATGCTCATTTTGATGAACTTACGAAATGGCTTCGAGTATAACAGCTTGGAACCCGGTCACAACCGCTTAAACTTCCCCCAAACCCCATCATCACCGAACAAAGCCCCAGCCTACTCACAACAAATGGAAAGACTTTTGCTCATTGCTCAGGACGATATTGATGAACGTGTTCAGGTGTATCCGCTGCTCACGCTTCAACCCGATACTACTCTTATACCGATACACTGCTACAACAACCATCGTTGAAGAAGCACCACCAGCTGACTCCAACACAACAGCTTGAACAAACCGCCCAACAATGATGAACCGTCGATGATGTTCTTAATGAAGTACCCCCACCAGATTTTGATCCAAATGCTTCTTTAACCCGCTTGCTAATGAGATCGCTACACCGATGTCGCGAATCTTCAACAAGCCATTTGAATCCTCAAAATTTGCACAACGTATACCAACATCAACCCTCTACACATCGATGGACAAAAGACCATCCTCCGGAAAATATTATTGGCAACCCGAATCAACCAGCCGTTTACGAGACAAACGTCTTCACTGATGGTGAACATTGCATTTATGCACTCACCGCCCCGCTAATCTGAGCCTAAAAACATTAAAGACGCAATGACAAAAGACAACCGGATTGAATCCATGCAAGAAGAACTCAACCAATTCAAACGTCTTGAAGTATGGAACTGGTTGAAAGACCATCAGGGGTCTACGTCATTGGTCTAAAATGGATTTGGAAGAACAAATTGATGCTAAAGGGAATGTCATCGAAACAAGTCACGCCCGTGGCTAAGGGTTATAGATGGAAGAGGGTATTGACTTTGAAGAATCATTTGCTCCGATTGCTCGCCTTGAGGTCGTTCGGATATTTCCGCGCTCGCAGCTCATATGAACATCACGGTCTTTCGATGGATGTCAAAACCTGCTTCAATGGTCAACTAAAGAAACAGCTTTATGTCACCAACTTGAAGGATTCGTTGATCCCGCTGCCCGAACCATGTCTACAAACCTAACAAAGCTCAGATGGTCTCAAACAAGCTCCTCGCAGTGGTATGATAAGCTATCATTTTTCCTCCTTGCCAATAATTTTACCAAAGGTTCGGTCGACCCAACTCTTTTCATACAATATCACGGGAACATATTTTAATTGTTCAAATTTACGTGGATGACATCATTTTTGGGTCAACACATAAAAAGTACTCAATCGCTTTTGCTAAACTAATGAAGAAACATTTTGAAATGTCAATGATGGGTGAACTTACGCTCTTTCTAGGACTGCAAGTTCATCAATCACCCCGTGGTATTTTCTTGAGTCACTCCAAATATGCCCTTGAAATTCTAAAAATTGAATGAATACTTGTGATACTTATGCCACACCAATGTCACATACCAAGAAGTTGACGATTTGCATGGGAAATTTGTTGACCCTACCAAATACCGAAGTATCATTGGGTCTCTCATGTATCTAACAGCGCACTGACATTGTCTTTGCCGCTTATCTTGCTCCCGCTATCCCGAGACCAACTGAAACCCACCTCTCTAGGCTAAAAGAATCCTCCGATACATCAAGGGAACCATTAATTTGGGAATCTAGTATCCGGGATTCGGTTTTGAACTAATAGCTTTTTCAGACGCTGATCACGCAGGATGCTTAGATTCACGAAAAGTACTTCAGGAGCTTTACAATTTCTTGGTGATAAACTGGTGTCATGGAAATCGAAGAAGTAGGATTCTACATCGCTGTCCTCAACCGGCGTAATATGTAGCCATGTCCGCATGTTGTGCTCAAGTCATTTGGATGAGAACACAACTCAAAGACTATGGTTACGTATTTGACGTAATCCCGATGTATTGCGACAATCGGAGTGCTATTGCGATCTCGTGCAACTCAGTTCAGTATTTGAAATCAAAGCACATCGATCTTCGATATCATTTCATCAAGGACCACGTGGAACAGTGGCAGTTGAATTATACTTCATGTGTACAAAATACCAATTGGCAGATCTACTCACCAAAGCCTTGCCTCCCGCTAGGTTTAATGAGTTGGTCCACCGGATTGGTATGCGGTGTTTGACTCAAGAGGAACGGATGAACTCTTAAAGCAGCCTTAAAACCACCAAACACCAAAATCTCTTTTGTAAATAATTTTTCAAAAACAAAATACAAAAATATAAAATCAGATAAAACAACAAAAATATTCTTATATCTTTTTTTCTCTTAACATGGCAAGTACATTTTTCCGTCACAACACTCTAATCTTTCAAAATTCAGTATTTTTTCCGATCAAGTGTTGAGGGGAGAAAATTTAATACTTAACCGTTTCAAAATAACACTGTACTTGCATGTTACCTAATCCCGGTTGTTTCTTTAAATTGGTGGTCACATTTTGGTTTCATCGACACTCCTCGACTAAAATTTATAACTTTTCATTATTTCTTAAGTCGAGGGGAGTGTCACAAAGTTATTTCCAAGTATTCTTCGTTTGGTAACCAAAATGGAAGTTAAAAGGCTTTGGATGAAAATGGAAAAGGTGGAGGGACTAAAACTGCAAAAAGCTTAAAGTTATTTTTAATAAAACTCCTCCACCTAACTCATCCATCACATTTATTACTCACACCAACCATAATCTACGCATAATAATCGATCTTCAAATCCGTGTTTTGGATCAACAATATGTAAGTGTTTTTGTGTTCTTAACAAGTTTTTAAACAATGGTTTTGAATCTTTCATTAATCTAACGGTTAAAACTTGAGATATAGTGATTTTAGTGTTCTACGCATAAGCGTATGAACACTTAATCGTGTTTAGGTGTTTGAGGTTAAGATATTTGGGTCAAAACGTTTCTTTAACATCATTTATACCATTCTTACACTCAAAACGCACCCAGAAACATGAATTGATTGAATTTGAATAACTAGGGTTTATGCGTGGGTTTGGGTATTTTAAAATGTGAATGTTTTAGTCAAAAGATCGTTGTGTGATGTTGTTATCATGGTGAATTAATGATATCCAGGCTTTAAAACAACCCAGAAACACTAATTGATTGTAAATTAGTAATTAGGGTTTAATGTTCTTGGCATTTGGGTATTTTGATTCATTGAGAGTTTGATGTTAAAACTTGGTTATTACACTCACATGACATCTAAATACCACCGTAAAAAACTTTGGTGTAATTCACGTGGCTAAAAATCTTACGCGTAATATTTGAACTATTAGGGTTTAGGTTTACGCATAAGGTTCTTTACGCCAATCGCTTTGATTGAGTGTTTGTGAGTAAATCTATTATACAATGAATGAGGATGTTAATATTGATGCTGTGATGAATTTATTTCGTGTTTGCTACCGTAAAAATCGTAATCAAGGTTGTTAACCAACTACGCATAAGGATCAACTTACGCGTAGCATGTTATGCGTAAGAGAAATCTTACGCGTAAGGTTCTACAAAGGGACTACGCTATCCGTGAAGGATATGCGAACAAAGGACCTCTACGCATAAGTTCTACTCTTACGAGTAAGCCTTACGCGTAAGGTTTATATACGCTTACGCGTAAGCTCTACGCATAAGGTCCTCTTTTCCTACGCGTAATATTTCTTACGCGTAAGTCAAGATCCTACGATAAGCTTGTGTATACGTTGTATAACTCCGCTTTACGCATAAGCTACTATTCCTACGCCTAAGCCTTGATCAAACCTTCATTATGAATTGTTACGTGTGCAAACTTGTAAATAAATAAATCATAACGTCACGAAACCAATAATGTCACTAATAAGCTTAAATGTGTAATGTGTTGTGAAAAATATGTGATAACATAAACTTTAAAATCTAAAGTTAACTAACTCACGAAACTTTTCTCAACGTCATTGGACTCTTGGACAAACAAGTGACTATGGACTCGTAACAATCATTGACATATCTCATTCAATATGTAGACAATAAAACCTTCTGTTGACTAACATTATATCTTTCGATATGTTGGTTCTGTTGGCTAAATATATTTCAGATCACGACATGGAAGCTCAAATGAATGTGGATACACCAAATGTTCTCACCATTGCTGATATCTTCCCTCATGGTTATCCGATGAAGATTGGAAAGAATAATCTTCGTGTTGACTTTGAGACTCTCACACGTGGAATCTTCTTGCCTCATTGCAGTGGATATTCTAAAGAACCATCCTTATCGTAACATGCTCACCAATTCTCGCTACCGTGCGAGATCTACATTCAGCAGTTCTGGAATACAATGCAAATGGTCAAAGATCAATATGCTGTGACGGTGATGCTCAATCACAAGCAAATCACCATCACTCCTGCAGATTTAAGAGTCGTTCTCCTCATTCCCGACATCATACCAACTCAATTCTCTGCACGCACCTATGAAGAGACTGTTCGCAATTCTTGATTGATATTGGGTACGACGAAGCTTCATGAGTAATCAATAAGCATTCACACGTGGATCTAAAGAACATTCCTCAGCCTTGGAGAACCCTTTATATCATCATCACAAAATCTGTTTCTGGTCGTGACAGCGGCTATGAGCATCCCAAGCTCGTGGAACTGCAAATCTTTTGGGCTCTAATCAACATGAAACACATCGAAATTGAAGCTCTGATATGGGATGACATGATGACATTCCTCAAAAAGCTTGGCTCAAAGATTCCTTATATCAGATATACAAAACTGTTGATCCAAAGAGCACTTGGGTATAACCCTGATATCCCCAAAAGAATCAATGACCCCGACAACCTCGACATGTTGTCTGAACCCACCCTAACTGTCAGATTCAAGGAGTCAACTACCAAGAAACAAGGTGTTGTGTTGCCGGATCACCTTCTCTCAGATGAACTCAAACATCTCTACTCTTATAAAAGATATCCGTTGTCGTAAGAGAGAACAAAGTTGGGTTCCTCGATGATAAATCTTCCGTACACCTACCGGAAAACCGACGAGGAAGTGCAGAAGTGCTGCAAGCACGAGAGTCAAAGGAAGTTCCCAAGAGGAAACCCGAAGCAAAAGGAGAGTTCCTTCCAAGGAAGCTATTCCTATTCCCATTCCCAAGTCTGAATCGCAAAGAAAGCTAACAGACGAGGACTCGAGGGTAACGTGCATCGATGAAGAGATTTTCTACTCAAACCGCTAAAGATGACACTACAACGGTACCTAAACCTCCTAGTCCACCAAATGAACACGGCAAAGGGAAGACTCCAAATTGAGCAACAAGAAGAAGAAGAATCGATGAAGAGCAACTAGATGCAACATACAGGAAAAAGTTCAAATTCATTAGACTCCAACACGTTGCAAAAGAATTTGCTAAGGATCAAATGGGTGGCCCCGAGGATCGACCGGTGGAGTTCAACCTTCACCGTGTCCCGATGCGTTAATCAACCCGATAAGGGATCCGTGCCAACACTCTTGAGCAACAACAAAAGCGCGTGGAAGATTCTATTGATTATAACATTGAAGAACCAGAAACTGAAAAGACCAAGAAAGATAAAGATGATGAAAAAGCTAAGTCTGGAAATGAAGAAGATTTTGAGTATGATAAGTTTCTTCTAGATAGTCCTGCACGCTCAAAGGAGGAAACTTCTATCTCATCATCATCGGATTCATCTTCTCACTCTTCACCACCACCATCAAAAAGATCAACCAAATCATCATCCAGATCAGTGAAGAAGCCAACTGCCTCTTGGATGTCTCATGCAAAGTCATGAATTGTTAAAGCCGTCAAAGGTGTCGAGAGAAAGACATTACAAAGAAGAAGTTAGATTTTCTTCGACCGATACGATCTTCATGATGAGAATGACAAGATGCAAGTTGAAAGGGAGTATGTCCAAAAGCTCATGAAAGATGATCTTCAAGGGAGAATGGACGAGATGATCAAAGGATACACTCACAAGTTCCTTCTTGACGTAGTTCCTAAACTGACAAAGGAGATGTACACTAGACAACTTTATCCGAATCTTTTGCACTTGGCCAAGCAAACCATGAAATCAACTACAATGAATGTAAACATCAATCCAGTTGAACCCACAATCTTCTCAGATGATGAATTGGTGAACCGGCCGGTAGCTCAAATGTCGAAACGCTCCGCAACGTTTGCCTCCTACGAAGGGAAATTGTTTGAAGCATTGCTGGAATACCAACTCAGTCATCATACGAGAAGAAGTCGAAGGCCTAAACGCCCAAGAGACGGCGAATACAAAGATAAGGATATGGATAACGAGCCCAAACGCCCGAAGAAGTCTAGTGAATCATCCTCAATTCAATACTCAATGCAGCCTCCACCCCAAAGGACTCCAGCTCAACAAAGATCCCTCCTCGCTCTTCAACTGAAAAACCTCGGGATTTTGAGACACCACCCCGACTCGAAAACCGGTGATCACTTAGAGTATACGGGTGGTGACGATGAGGAAATCTCTGAGCCCCAACAACAACCCATCTCTCCCACCAAGAAACCGTAATCCTCCTCTAGGCCAAAGAAAAAGAAGAAGAAGCGCCTATGACCGACGCCTTATCATGGTCGGACGAGGATAACATGAATTTGAATGGTTCTCGGCTTGTTGATTTCCACTCCCTACCCATCCAAGGTCAAGAGGTTACATGTAGTACATTGGAGCATAAGAAACTACCGCAAGAAAAATTCCGTGTGAAGAAGATGACGAAACCGAAGTTGAAGCGAATCAAGGATGAAGCATTTCAACTTCTCAAAGACAGCTCGGAAAGTGCTATTGAAGTTGAGTATCACCTTGACAATATAGCACGAGCCATGTCTAACAACATGGATTGGCTCAACCCAGAAGCAAACATCGACTTCACCAAACGGGACAACCCTCCATATTACACCGACTGGTCTAAACCTCTACCAACAATTGGCCAACCAGATCAGCCTAGGATTCCATTCCGATATTTCTTCAACAAAGACTTGGAATTTCTTCTACACGGTGGCGATGGTTCAAGGAAATACGCTACATCCCTGACACTTCCGTTCAAAGGTAGCCATATACTCTAACTGCATAGCCATCGAGGAAAGAGCTAACCACATGTTCTCCAACAAAGTGGAAGAGTATGACCGTGATGCAATGTATGGGATTCACCATTGGCCGTAACGCCAATCTAATCTACTACGTAGCCGCCAGTTCGTAAGTCTCAACATGAAGTGTTCAAGACTAAGAATATCGTTGCCATCAAACATGTTGATCTTTTGTCTAAATGGGACTACACTTTCCTCAAGAACATTGTAGTCAAAAGGCAAGACGAAAGGGATTATGCATTCTCTGATGCGGACTTTGAGAATTTGTCTATCAACGACATTGAAGACATGTACCTTGCCAAAGTGTAGGGTCGCATGAGATAATTCTCGACTGAAGTGCAACGTGAATTCATCAAATCCTTGCTTATCTTCATAAGACGCATAATCATCAAAGAACGTGTAGAAGATCTCCAGCTTGCAGCTTGAATCATATCGCACTGTCAACTTCACTCCACCTCAGCTAGACCTTCCCGACATCAACCAGCTTTCACAATACACTCTCATCAGCCAACCATTCGGAGTGGTTTACCTTAGTGGAACACTACGCAACTGCTTGATGGCGTGTAGAGATCTTCACAAGTTTGGGGATCACACATTGAAGAAGGTTAGGGACGGATTGGCTTATAGGTTGAAGGATATTCATGAAGGAATTGGGTCACAAAAGCGATGGAATTCTAAGGAAAGACCGGATGTGAAGAGAATCATCACCATGATTGATGAAAGATTGTATCGAAGGGATCAGTTCAGAACAATGGAGAGCTTTGTAGGTGGTCGTCCCAGGATTGCTCTCGCCTATCAACGCCAGCCGCATTCTTGGAAACATTGATGGACTTCCTGGTACCCCTTGAACTGCTTCTATTTCATATACTTTGGATGTGTGATTATTTATGTCAATGGCTTGTGCACACATAACAGTGTACAAACAATCCTTATAAAAGGAGCGAAAACTTCTTACTTTTGAGTAAAACCTATCAAACCTTTCACTTTTCAAGGTTTTGCTCAAAAGAATAAGTACTTCCCCTTATGATTTTTCAAAACCTCAACCGTTTATATCACTAGTTGAGGGGGAGTATTTGAATTAAAAGTTTGTTCACAAATTGTTCACAGTGGTCATCTTCCCATAAAACTCAAAATGATCATATTTATTCTCAACATTTCTTCAAAAATAACATTTATATGCCATTTTGAGGGGGAGAAAATTATGTGATAAGAAATATGTTGTGTAAATGCAAATGAATCTTTGGGCTATAGACTTAACCAACGAATTGACGAGATCTTAACTGTTAGTAACTCGAAAAGACTTGTCCGGATGGGTAATAATTTCAAGCTAGTTCGCTAGTGATGTAAACGTGTCTCAAAGGACTTGTCCGAGTAGAATGTACCATTCGAGAAACTCTTGGTAGACATGATCTTTGACGGGTTTGACAACCTTTCGAGGTTTGTCCACACCTTCAAGATAGTTATTAGAGCTAGTTGTCACCTAAAAGCGGACAATGTAACTCTTTAACTATTCAACGTAACCGTGTCTCATGGGGGATTGTCTATCTAGAGTCGATCAATTCAAAAGTGCGCTTTCCCTCACCATGCAGATTTCTGTCTTAACACTTAAGCACGTGAGAGGGAGTATTTCTGCTAAAAGATAAAACTCTCACAGTGGTACAAAATGTTTTTCATTCACAAACACTACGAGAGATTTTCTTGTAAATGGTTTTATGGCAATGGAGTTATAAGGAGATTAAGGTTAGGAATAACCGTCCTATGATCCGCCAGAGCCGGAGGGATCTACCCAAGGACACTACCAATAGTTAAAATTAGAAGTCCTTAGGTATGATTATAAAAAGGAGAAAATGAGAATCGGAGAAAGAAGGAGTTGAAGAATTAAAAAGAAATGTAAAGAAAAGGGTGAAAAGAAATAGCCCTCCAAATTATTCAACTTAGGCGCATAACCGGGTTCAATTCATATGTCACTGGTTGTCACTTAATGATGCCAGTATTGAAGATTAAAAGTTGTCATGGACCCAGTGACGCATGCACTAAACCTTCTTAGTCACTCAAGTTTCTCTCAAAAGAAGCTTGTTTCATTCTCACAGGGAACCCTACGTAAACTATCGGCTTTCTTAGAGATGGTTGATATTGAAGAAGGAGACCCTCTCCCTAGTCTCCGCTTAGGAAAACCAAAATGCACTATTGAGTCTAGAACTACGAGATTCATCAAAAGATCTCTTAGGTACACTTGACATTTCATCACTTGTTGTTCAACAATAAGAACATCAATGGTACGTTATCGAGTCCTTCACAGATCTTAGCAATCTGTCGAGAACATTTATGAGAGGTTCACAATTGTGATCCTCGGTGATTGAATGGAAACTCGCCGTGGTCAACATCAAATAGCCCCGACAAAGGTCACTTGGGTAACTCCCGTGGATTACGCTTAGTGAGTCTCAAACGGTCTACAGTCGTGGAGTGATGCTTCGGTGTACCTCAACACTCATCTCGAACCGTAGATGTACTTGGGTACATCGTGTTATCTCACTTGTGGGACTCGTTCAGAACGGCCTTTGTAAGAATTAGAGTTGTGCTTTCACACTATGTTGTTAACACTCTCGAAGTTCAAACTTGTAAGTGCCGAAATCCGCTTATTACTAACCTTTCGTATGTTTTCTTCTTATGGAAGCTATGGAGCGGACTGATCGTGCTGATTCTTCACATGCTCATGCCAACATCATCACTAATGGAAGTTCTAACTAAAAGCAACACAAAAGTCTAATGATTCTAAGTCAAATCAAAGAATCTACAAAGTTTAAAGACTTAAAGAACTTCATCAAGACTAAAATCCAACGCCAAATAGCGTGTGAGCATGTTGAAGAATGACGTGGAGACACCGGAGCGAAAGGCCAACTGAGGCGATTTGATGCGCACAACAACAACATACTATCACTACCATCACAAAGAACAATGATCAAAGAACAAAGATTAAGATGACGCCAAAGCAGAACCTGCTTAAAGTAAAAAATTTCTACACCGGGGAGATTGTTCTAATCAAGGCAATTTTTCTCACAAGAAAGAAGAATGTCGAAGACGCCAAAGCTACTATTACATCATCCTTAACCGTTCATATTCATTCATCACCAACACTTAGGGGAGATTGTTGGAATCACTCCTAAACCTAAATCAAGTGTTAGTGATTCATATGTAATAGTTAGCTTAATATGGCCTTTGTGTTAGTAATTAGCCTTAGGCTTATGTAGAAGGCCCATAAGCCTAGGCATAGTCCAATAAGGAAAAGGATGGGAACTAGGAGTGTTGCCCTAGCTTCCCTCCTATAAATACCTTGTAATAACCCTCACTTGAGGGTTGGTTGTTCAATTCATTCTCTTTCACATGTGCTACGCCTAACCTTTCTATAGTTTTCTACGCATAGTGTTTGTGTGAGTTATTCAACCGATCTCTTATCCTCTATACTCTTTCTATTGATGCTTGTGTTGTAAACTTAGTGACCTAACAAGAAGATTACGACGTAACATCCACTTAGGATTAAGCCATAACCCATTAGGTAAAAAAGAAGTTCCACGCCGCCACAAGCTACGCCGTAACTCCTTCCAACGATTATGACATAATCATGACATTGTAACCTGTATTGAAGATACGGCATAACTCATCCCATTTGTTACGCCGTAACTAGATATAACGAGAGCTTTATTATCGATTTATATAGGTTACGACATAACTCTCAACTTAAGTTACGCCGTAACTAGATCTCACCTATAAATACCAGCCCTAAATTATGCATTTCACATCATTCACTCTACACCAAAAAGCAGAGAACGTGAGTAGGGGACCAAAGGCAGATCTTGAAGAACATACAGAGCCATCTCCAAGGGAGAAATCACTCCCTAACGATAAGCATTAAGCGATTATCTTTCTTTTTACTTTCTATTCATGTATTTCAATATGTTAAACATTGAATTAATTGTTTCATTTAATATGATCGGCTAAGGACCTCTGGTGCTAGCCTAGTTATGATTCCTTAATTGTTATGTTTATGTTTACATTGCTTCCGTATAATTGTTTCTAGTATATGCATGCCTAGTTCATTGGTAGCTACCCTTGTTTCGGTAGTTTTGAATGGCGGTAGTGTCTAGTTGCTTAGGAGAATTGACCAACTGACCCTAAGTAGGTAGACTGAGTGGGAAGGGTAAGAATTGACCAACTGACGACCCTTATTCGCTTGTGCAAACTGACCAAATGATCACCTGCTGTTTGGATGAACTTAAGAAGTTAGGGGACTAAAAACAACTTAACTTTCAAAGGTAGTAGCTTGATCTCTGGTGGAAACCTTTGCTGATAGGTTAGGACGAACTGACCAAATGCTGTCCTAGCAACCTAAACCCCCCACTTGAATTAATTGGAAGTAATTAGACGTAAACATAATATGATAGGATGAGTAACTAGGTTAGCACACTTTTATCCTATTGATCACAACTCTACCTTTTTATTTGCTTTCTTTCTTTTCTTGTTAATTAGTTTATTAACATTTCAAACCTAAAAACCATTAAAACTAGTGATACCTAGAATTAATTAGAATCCGCTCACATAGCTCTTGGAATGACCTCAGTTTTAACGATTACTACACTACACACCTAATCGGGTACACGCCTGCTTAGTGCATAGGGTGGACCATAGTTAAACGAGACACTTATAAATATTAAAACCTGGTCAGTAAAACCCACATCAAGTTTTTGGCGCCACTATCGAGGAGTTATATTAGGATTTTTGTTAAGTCTTCGATTTTTTTTATTTTGAATTCTTGTTTTCTTACGATCTCTTTTCAAGTTTCAGGTACTATGGAAGTTGTTAACATTGATGACCTTACCATTGAGGAATATTTGGCGTTGACAAGGGAAGAACAAGGGCCGGAGCTCGTAAGGCCGTGTATTGGAGCTAATGTCTGCTTCAAGATTAAAGAGCAGTTTATGAGGGAGCTACGTGCTCACCCTTTCTCGGGAAACAGGGAAGAAGATGCGTATGAACACGTTGATAATGTCTTGTACATCGCAAGCCTTTTCAACATTCCTGGTGTTTCTCATGACGCTGTTATGGTACGGGTGTTCCCCATGACTCTTACTAGGGGAGCAAGAAAATGGATTGAAAGATTGCCCGCCTGGGCAACTGATACATGGGCTCTCCTAAAAAAGCATTTTATCCAAAGATATTGTCCTCCTTCGAAGATATCTAATCAGCTAATAGAGATCCATAATTTCAAACAAGATGACGATGAAATGTTGTATCAAGCTTGGGATAGATACAAAGATCTCTTCTACAAGTGTCCAACTCATGACCTAAACAGCCTGCAAAAAGGTCAACATCTTTTACAAAGGTATCAACGTGACCACAAGACAAATGCTGGACTACCAAGGACCAATTCAAAGCATGATTCATACTCTTTCCATTGAAGCCATACAAAAAATGGCCGATCATTCCCAAAAATGGCACGATGGGGGAAGAAAGAAAAGCCTAGGTGGAAATCTTGATGGAATTGCCGCCATAACTAACAAGCTCAAAAATCTTGGTCGGGACATACTCAAGCTTAGAGATTGTGTTCATGCTATCCAAGTTGGATGTGAAAGTTGTGGAGGGGGACATCTCACAAAAAATTGTCCTCTCATTAACGAAGATAGCAAGGTTGAAGAAGTTAAATATTGTGAAAATTGACCATTTCAAGGGGATAATAGAAACGGTAATGGCTATCGTGGAGGACCTCCCCCATATTATAATCGTGGGAATTTTGGTGAAAGAAGAGCTAATTTGGAGGAAACAATCAGCAAATACCTCGAAGACTCGACTAAAAGGCAGAAGGAGCAAGAAGAATGGCTTAAGAACTTCCAAGACAATACAAACAAAAGCCTTTTTAGTCACGACGAATCGCTAAAGAACCTGGAAGCCATGATTGGCAAGCTTAGCGATGAGGTACAAAGAAGAAATGCAGATCAAAAGAACAAATCAACATCATGAAAGGCCGTGTTTTCTGAAAAAGACAAATCCAACGATGGGTCTAGCATGATAGAAGAAAATGATGATGATGTTGCTGACAGAAGTCAGTTCTGCCGTAACTAAACATCTTAGTTACGGCGTAACTGGGATACGTGGTCTGACAAATTTCTCAAGTTAGATAAATCAAGAACACATATTATTAATGGGTGGTCCAATGATATAAACCTGTGCCCACAATCCCCATACAAGAGAAAGAGTCACTGGTGCAAAGCAATAGCAGTGGACAATGGTAAGTGGTACGATCTGTGGGCCTCATGCAACCCTCATAACGAAATTTGTGATGGAGGAGGCGATAAGGAAAGGGTTAAAGATAACAGATACATGTGATCTGCACTTAACGGTGAGGAAATATTAGCTAAATTCTCAATCGATGAGGAGGAGGAACCACCTATTATGCACTGCTGCAATCCCATAATGATCACGGAAGACGAGTCCACACGAGCATGGCCTACATGCAATCCTATCCATGAGTATTGAAACGGGGGTGGTAATATGAAGGATGAGGAATGGATATGCCCTCATGAGTTAGAAAGACACGACGTTAAGTTCGGGGATCTAACCTTTTATGATTGGTATTTGGTAAGATTCGGGGATGCGATCATTAATACGGGTCTACTAAGGAAGTTGAAGCTCGATTATGAAGAACATTATCTCCAAATAAAGTCCGTAGATAAAAAACCAATCAACGATGAGACCTCCTACAAAGGTGTTCCATCAAGCAACGCCGATGACAAAGTAGCTCGGAGTCATTGGTGTGAGAAGATAAAAACCCTTGGCGAAGTTTTTTGGGCATCTTGTAACCCGTTTGATGATGAATGTAACGGGGGAAGTAGCATAAAGAGAGTTGGGAAATATGAGTTCTTGTGGACCTCGACCAATGACGATAAAATGACATAATTACCTTGGCTAGACAAATTGGGAATTGATGATTGTGTCAAAATCTAATATTAAAAGGTAGATGCTTTGACTAAGGAGAATATTTGGAAAGGATGTATGAGTAAAAAAGACCCGAGCGAAGAAATTCCGAACAATATAAGAGAAGTGACAGATGAAGATATCAAGGATACAACGGGAAATGAGAATGAAGAATGCAAACATGTGCTTGTGGAAGACTTACTTGACGATAAGTGGTTTAAGGTACTGAGTTTCGATGATGATGACATCGAGGGAATATTGGACTACCTTGAACTACAAGGTGAATATGGGTTCACTGACCCCGATGATGAAGCATATGAGCAAAGAAGGTGCAAACTTCTTGGCATTCCGTATAAGAGGCCGCCACCAATTGTAGCTGAAAAGTATGAATTTACAAGATACCACTTGGGGCCGGACAAATTTTTTTGTAAAATTCGGAAGATCAAGATGAAGGATTATCTCCGCACTGCTACAAATGTTGCTTGGGTCATTACTTGATGAAGGATATGGAGGAAGTTGGCCAAGTTCGAAGGCCACCGTAAAGCCCCATTGCTTTGAGTCTAACTTAAAGACTCGTTAATAAAGAAAAGTGCTCTTTCGGGAGACAACCCGAATTATTCTTTTTTATTTCTTTAATTTCTATTTTTGTTGGGTTTTGTGTTTTTAACCATTTTTTGCAGGAAACGGAGAAGATTGCAGCAGCAGCTAAAACGGGGACAAGGTCTGTCCATCAGTTACAGCGTAACCCATCCCCATGATTACGCCGTAACACACCTCCAATAGCGATCTTTCCAGAGCATTACTGATTACGGCGTAGTCCCATGCAATGGTTATGCGGTAACTACACTCCAGTAGCGTCTGCCAGGTTTTGCCATAATTACGGCATAACTCCTTCTTGGAGTTACGACGTAACTACCCTCCAGTATTGATTCTTTCTTTTTAAACACAATAACCTTGTATTACTTTTTAAATGAACTTTGTGGGTATGTTCCCTGTAAGCCCTCACGAGACTACACTCGTCCACTTGGGAACCAAGTGGTTTAAAAGGCTTGTTGCATACGCTAAATGCAACCGTGATTCCTACAAAAGTGAGTTAGATTTCTTTTCATTTTTCTTTTTCTTTTTTTAGAATTATTCTTGTTGGTAGTGTTATTTCAGGGAATGAACTTTGCTCGTGGATGCTTAAGCACCCATTCTTTTCGTGGGCCTTCTTTCATTTTTGGAGCAATTAAGGAAGTTCTCGCTCTAATTCTACTTTCTCTTCACCTTTATTTAACGTTTAGTACAAAATGGACTTTGTACATTTCAAGTGGGGGGACGGGAGTAGAATTATCTCTTGAACTTTATTATGCCCTCGTTTTTCTAGTTTATTTTGAAAAATTATGCCATTTTTAAAATTTTGACATGTTTTTCTTAACCTAACTAGATTAGACCTTAGCCGAGCACATTATAACCCTTGATATTATATGGTGAGATTAGCCTTATCCGTTTCCAAATATTTACCCCAAATTCACCAAATTATGAGTGTGCCGGTAGCTTGTAAACTTTAGAACTTGGCATTTGCATCATTTTAAGACCATAGGCGAGGTATGTTGTGTTAGCTTAATGTATTTGGATTATTCAGTTTAAAAAGGCAATATTATAGGATTATCATCCAAACAGCCTATCCTTGTGTGTCTATCGATTAGTCACCTCGACTTCTCGACCCCCATGTTAAACCCTTTTGTTGCACTCACCTTTAGTGCAAGATACCCCTAGATATACCCATATGAGCTATTCCTTTCATTTTGTTCACCCAATATATTGTTTCGATACACCCATACACCTTAGCCTACCGTGCAGTCTTAATTTGTGATCGGGAAGTCATTGTTTGCCTAAGTTCAAGGTTTGTTAGGTCACTAGATTTACAACACAAGCTTAATAGAAAGAGATAAAGGCGATTGAATAATAAACCAAACACACACACATGATATAATGAAACGGTTATGCGTAGATGTGAGTGAAAGGAAATGATTTGAACAACCAACCTTCAAATGAAGGTTTACAAGAGTATTTATAGGAGGGAAGCTAGGGCAACACTCCTAGTTCCCATCCTTTCCTTAATGGACATGGGCCTAAGCTTATGGGCCTTCTACATAAGCTTAAGGCTAAAAACAAACATAAAGGCCATAATTAAGCTACTTATTACATATTAATTACTAACACTTGATTATGGTTTAGGTGTGATTCCAAAAATCTCCCCCTCAAGTGTTGGTGATGAAAAACGGTGAAGGCATTGATGTAATAGTAGCTTTGACGTCTTCTGACATTCTTCTTTCTTGTGAGAAGAATTGCCTTGATTCGAACCATCTCCCAAGTGTAGCGAGATAGTTTTCTTTGAACAGTTATGCTTTGACGTCATCTTTAACTTTGTTCTTTGATCATTGTTCTTTGTGATGAAAGTGATAGTATGTTGTAGTTGTTCCATCAAGTCCGCCTGTGTCTGCTTCACGCTCCAAAGGTTCCACGTCCATTCTTCAACATGCTCACACGCCCTTTAGACGCTTGGAAATCAAGATCGATGAAGTTCTTTAAGTCTTTAACTTTGTAGATTCTTTGATTTGACGAAGAATCATTCGACTTGTTGTGTTGCTTTTGCATAGAACTTTCATTAGTGATGATGTTGGCGTGAGCATGAGAAGAATCTGCACGATCATTCCGCCCCAGAGCTTCCATAAGAAGAAAACATTTAAACGGTTAGTAATAAGCGGATTCGGGCACTTACAAGTTTGAACTTCGAGAGTGTTAACAGCATAGTGTGAAAACACAACTCTAATTCTCACAAAGGCCTTTCCTGAATCGGAGTCCCACAAGTGAGATAACACGATGTACTGAAGTACACCTACGATTCAGATGAGTCACGAGGTACACGAAGCATCACCTCACGAGACCGCTTGAGACCACTAAGCCAATCCACGGGAGTTGCCGACCACCGCCGTGGTCGTTTGATGTTGACCGGCAGAGTTTCCATTCAATCACTGAGGATCACAAATGTGAACCTCTCATAAATGTTCTCGGCAGATTGCTAAGGATCGTGAAGGACTCGATAATGTACCACCGAAATTCTTATTGTTGAATGTCAAGTGATGAAATGTCAAGTGTACCTAAGAGATCTTTTGATGAATCTCGTGGCTCTAGACTCAATAGTGCATTTTGGTTTCCCTGAGCGGAGACTAGGGAGAGGGTCTCCTTCTTCAATATCAGCAATCTCTAAGAGAAAGCCGATAGTTTACGTAGGGTTCCCTGTGAGAATGAAACAAGCTTCTGTTGAGAGAAACTTGAGTGGCTAAGAAGGTTTAGTGCATGCGCCACCGGGTCCATGACGACTTTTAATCTTCAATACCGGTGTCATCTAGTGACAACCAAGAGTATATGAATTGAACCCGTGTTCCTCTAAGTTGAATAACTGAGGGCTATTTCTTTTCACCCTTTTCTTTGCTTTTTTTTAATTCTTCAACTCCTTCTTTCTCCGATTCTCAATTTCTCCTTTTATAATCATACCTAAGGACTTCTAAATTCTAACTATTTGTGGTGTCCTTGGTAGATCCCTCCCTCTCAAGGATCATAGGACGGTTATTCCTAACCTTAATCACCTTATAACTCCATGACTATCCTATGTTGCCACAAAACCATTTTGAAGAAAATCTCTCAAAGGGTTTGTAAATGAAAAACATGTTTGAACCATTGTGAGAGTTTTATCTTTTTAGCATAAATACTCCTCCACATGTGCTTTAGAGTTTGACGGAAATCTGCACAAAGGAGGAAAGAGCGCACACTTTTGAATTGATCGACTCAAGATAGACATTCCCCGCGAGACACGGTTACGTGGCATAGTTAAAGAGTTGCATTGTCAGCTTTTAGGTGACAACTAGCTCTAATAACTATCTTGAAGGTGTGGACAACCTCGAAAGGTTGTCAAACCCGTCAAAGTTCATGTCTACCAAGAGTTTCTAGAATGGTACATTCTACTTGGACAAGTCCTTTGCGAGACACGCTACATCACTAGCTTAACTAGCTTGAAATTATTACCCGTCCCCGGACAAGTCTTTTCGAGTTACTTGCTAAGATCTCACAATTCTTGGGTTAAAGTCTTTTCACACCAGAGTTCATATAGCAAAACACAACATATTTCTTATCACGTATTTTCTCCCCATAAAAAATGGCATATAAAATGTTATTTTTGAAAAGTTGAGAATAAATATGACCATTTCAAGTGTTGGGGGAAGAATGACCATTGTGAACAATTTGTGAACAAAGTTTTAAGTCAAGTACCCCTCAACGAAAGTGATATAAACGGTTGAGGTTTTGAAAATCATAAGGGAAAGTACTTGTTCTTTGAGCAAAACCTTGAAAAGTGAAAGGTTTGATAGGTTTTACTCAAAAGTAAGAAGCTTTCGCCCTTTTATAAGGATTGTGGCAATCAAGCGCACCATAGGTCCTTTATTTACAAGTACGGGTTGTACATCGTAATATGTGCACAAGCCACTGACATAATATATCATACATCCAAAGTTATAATGAAAGAAGTAGTTTAAGGGGTACCGTGTAGTCCGAGATGTCGCCAGGAGTGTGAATCGCGTTGAAAGCCGGTGATGTTAATCCCGGGTCGACCACCAACATAGCTTTCCAATCTTCTGAATCGATCCCTTCTATACAACCGTTCATCAATCATCGTGATGATCCTCTTCACATCCCTTCGATCCCGAGAATTCCATCGCTAGGAGACCCGAATCTTTGGTGTATATCCTTCAACCGGTAAGCCAATCCGCCCCTAACCATCTTCAAAGTGTGATCTCCAAACTTGTGAAGATCTCTGCACGCCATCAAGCAATTTCTTTGAAGTTCACTCGCGTAAACGACCGAATGGTTTGTCGATGAGTGTAAGTTGTGAGAGTGGTTGATGTCCTGGAAGATCAAGCTGCGGTGGAGTGAAGTTGACACGGTCCGATAAGATTCAACTGCCACCGGAGATCTTCTACACGCTCTTTGATAACTATGCTCGATGAAGATGAGCACTGACTTGATGAATTCACGCTGTACTTGGTGGAGAATTGTCTCATACGACCTCGTACTTTGGCAAGGTACATGTCTTCATGTCGTTGATAGACAAATTCTCAAAGTCGCCTTCGAGAATGCATAATCCCTTTCGCTTGTCTTTGACCACAATATTTCTTGAGATAAGTGTAGTCCCATTTGGACGAAAGATCAACGTGTTTGATGGCAACGATGTTTTTAGTAATGAACACCGCATGTTGAGACTTCTCAACCTGGCGCTTCGTAGTAGATTCTTTGGCGCCCGCCAATGATGAATCCCAAACATTGCATCTCGGTCGTATGCTTCCACTTTGTTGGAGAACAAGTGATTAGCTCTTTCCTCGATAGCTATGCGCTTTGAGTATTCTGGGAATGGAAGTGCCAAGGATGTAGCGTATTTCCTTGAACCATCGCCACCGTGAAGAAGAAATTCCAAGTCTTTGTTGAAGAAGTATCCGAATGGGATCCTAGGTCGATCCGTTGACCGATCGTTGGTAGTGGTTCAGACCAGTCGGTGTAATATGGAGGGTTGTCCCGCTTCGTAAAGTCGATGTTTGCTTCGGGGTTGAGCCAATCCATGTTATTAGACATAGCTCGAGCAATGTTATCAAGGTGATATTCGACCTCGATGGCACTTTCGAAGCTATCTTTCCACAATTGAAAAGCTTCATTCTTGATTCGCGCAACTCGATTTCGTCATCTTCCTTACTTTGAACTTTTCTTGCAGAATTTTAGCATGCTCCAAAGTATTACCGTCTACCAGATCTTGACCTTCTTCAGGGTAGGGAGTGGAATTGACAAGTGTAGAAAACCATTCAAATTCCTCTGTTGTATCTTCATCTAGCCATGATCGACGCCGCCTTTGGCTTCTTCTTCTTTTTCTTAGGCCTAGATGAAGATTCTCCGGTTTCGTACTTTGTCGGGAGAAGCGGGTTGTTGTTGGGGCTCATGGTATTCTTCATCGTCACCACCCGTATACTCAAAGTGATCACCGGTTTTCTGAGTCCGGGGTGGTGTCTCGAATCCCGAGGTTTATCCGCGTAAGAGCGGGAGGAGATCTTTGTTGAGCCGAGTCCTTTGTGGTGGAGCGCATTGAGTACGAATCAAAGATGATTCACCGACTTCTTTGTGCGTTCAGGCTCCTTATCCTTATCTTGATCTTTGTCTTCATCATCTCTTGAACGCTTAGGCCTTATAGCCTCTTCTCTAAATGATGACTTGAGTTGGTATTCCAAAGAATGCTTCAAACAGTTTAGCTTCATGGGAGGCAAACGTTTCAGCGCGTTTTGACATTTGCGCTACCAAGGTTTACTAATTCATCATCTGAGAAGATTGTAGTTTCAACTGGATTGATGCTCAAATTCATCGGAGTTGATTTCATGGCTTGCTTGGCTAAATGTAAGAGATTCGGATAAAGTTGTCCGGTATACATCTCCTTTGTCGGAATGACCTCCATCAAGAACTTGTGAGTGTATCCTTTTATCATCTCGTCCATGCTCCCTTGAAGATCATCCTTCATAAGCTTCGGTACATACTCCCTTTCAACTTGCATCTTGTCATTCTCATCATGAAGGTACGTTAACGTCACAATAAAATTTAGCTTTTTGTAAAGCATGTCTTTCTTTCTAACTTGTTTGACCGCATTCACAATTCTTTTATGAGTATGAGAAATCCAAGATCGAGGTGGCTTCTTTACTGATTTGGATGTTGATTTGGTTGATTTCTTTGATGGTGGTGGTGAAGAATGAGAAGACGAATCTGATGATGAAGAGACATGAGGAGATTCTGGATCCTTTGGAGGTGCACAATTCTTTCTAGTTTGACATTCATGAGTATGAGAAATCCAAGATCGAGGTGGCTTCTTTACTGCTTTGGATGTTGATTTGGTTGATTTCTTTGATGGTGGTGGTGAAGAATGAGAAGACGAATCTGATGATGAAGAGACATGAGGAGATTCTGGATCCTTTGGAGGTGCAGGTTTCTCCTTGAGCAGAAACTTATCATAATCGTCATCTCCGTGACTTATCTTTCTCTTCGCCTTTTCTGCTCTCGCCTTTCTTTGTCACCCTCATCTTTCTTGGACTTTTCTTTAAAGGTTCCTCAAATTCATGCTCAATAGTTTCTTCCACGGGCTTTTGTTGTTGCTTCAAAGTGGTGGCACCGGATCCCTTATCGGGTTGATTAACCGCATCAGGATCTGGTGAAGGTTGAGCTGCACCACTTGACCCTCGGGGGCCACCCATTTGTTCTTTTGCAAATTCTTTTGCCACGTGTTGGAGTCTAAGGAATTTGAACTTCTTCCGTATGAAGTATCCAGCTTGCTCTTCTTCTTCATCTGAGCTTACTTCATAAGGCACAAGAACATGAGTCTTCCCTTTATCTTTGTCACCGGTGGACTTGGAGGTTTAGCTACCGTTGTAGTATCATCTTTAGCGCTTCAGTAGAAAGTCTCTTCATCTATTCTCGCACCTCCGAGTCCTCGTCCATTAGCTTTCTCATGTTCAGTGCTTGATACGGGAATAGGAGCAGCTTCCTGGCAGAACTGCCCTCTTACGTGGAGGATTCCTTCTTTGGGAACATCCTCGACTCTCGCTTGCAAAGACTTCTCGCACTTCCTCTTCGGTTTTCCTTATAGGTGTACCAGAAGACTTCTCATCGAGATGACCAACTTTGCCTTCTTTACGCTACAAGATACCTTTTGTATGTTTCAAGCTTTTTGATTTCATTAGTCAAGGTGATCGTAACACAACACCCTGTTTCTTTGTTGACGATTCCTTGATTTTGACCGATAGGATGGGTTCACCAACATGTCGTGATTGTCGGGTCATTGAGCCTCTTGGGAATATCGATGAAGTCCAAGTGCTCTCGGATCAACAGCTTTGTGTATCCGATATAGGGAATCTTTGAGCCAAGCTTTTGAGAAATGACATCATGTCTTCCCATAACAGTGCTTCAATTTCGATGTCCTTCTTGTTGATTAATGACCAAAAGATTTGTAGTTCCATGAGCTTGGGATGCTCATAACCACTATCATGACCAGAGACCGATTTGGTAATGATGATGTAGAGGGTTCTCCACGGTTGAGGAATGTTCTTAAGCTCCACATGAGAATGCTTAGAGATAGTTCCTGAAGCTTCATCATAGCCAATATCAATTAAGAATTGTAGAACTGTCTCTTCAGTAGGTGTGGCATATAAGTCGGTTGGCTCGATTTCAGGAATTAGTAGAACAGCCCGTAAATCTGCATGTGTGATGGTGATTTGTTTGTGATTGAGCGTCACAGTCACCGCACTTTGACCTTTGATTCTTTGCATTGAGTTCCAGAATTGTTGAATGTAGATCTCTGGAATAGTAGCAGAGTGTGAGAGCATGTTATGGTACGGATGATTCTTAAGAATATCCATCGCAATCAGGCAAGAAGATTCCGAGCATGTGAGGGTTTCAAAGTCAACTCTGAGGTTGTTCTTAACAATCTTTCTTGGATAGCCATTAGGGAAGATATCGGCAATTGTGAGAACCTCAGGTGCATCCACATTCATTTGAGCAGCCATGTCGTGATCTGAAATAACATTAGCCAAAAGAACCAACATATCGAAAGACATAATGTTAGTCAACAGAAGGTTTTTATTGACTAATTATTGAATGTACTTGTGTCATAGATTGTTACGAGTCCTAAGTCACTTGTATTTCCAATATTTCAATGACGTCGTGAAACGTTTCGTGAGTTAGTTAACTTTAAGTTTTAATGTTTATGTTATCACATTTTCACAACACATTATACATTTAAGTTTATTAGTGACATTATTGGATTCGTGACGTTATGATTCATTTATTTGCAAGTTTGCACGCGAACAAATCAAAACGAAGGTTTGATCAAGGCTTATGCATAGGAATAGTAGCTTATGCGTAAACAAGATAAGTATACGCGTAGACGTAAGCTTACACGTAGGATCCTGACTTACGCGTAAGAAATATTACGCCGTAGGAAAGGAGAACCTTATGCGTAAAACTTACGCGTAGGCGTATATAAACCTTACGCGTAAGGATTACTCGTAAGAGTAAACCTTATGCGTAGAGTCACTGTTTACGCATATCCTTCACAGGATACGCGTAGTCCCATTGTAGAACCTTACGCGTAATAGTTACGCGTAAGATTACTCTTACGCATAACTTTCTACGCGTAAGGTGATCCTTATGCGTAGAGTAACAACAACCTTGATTCTGAATGTTATGAGTAGCAAACCTGAAAAATCATCATCATAGCATTAATTTTAACTTATACATTCAATCTTAAAACAGATCAAGGCATGAAAGCATGTTAAGCAGTTATGCGTAGAAAGTCATACGCTTAAGTCAAAACCCTAAGGTTCATGAATTACGCATATAATTTCTAGCCATAGGATATGCACCAAAGTGTTTCTGGGAGTTCTAAGAAGCATATTGAGTGTGTTTATCCAAGTTTTAACATCAAAAATGTCAAGAATCAAAAGTACCCAAACCGTATGAATATAAACCCTAACTTCCCATTGATGATTCATTTGAGTTTCGGTAAAATCGGGTTTAGATATGTTTAATTCAACTTGAATACAACCTCATACAATAATCTTTATCACCAAAAACGTTCTCATTTGAAAATACCCAAAACAACTCAAGAACCCTAATTTTGAAAATGAATCAATTCGTGTTTCTGGGTGGATTTTGAGGATAAACGAAGTATCATTGAAGTTATTTGAACGTTTTGGCACACTTGTTTTAACCACAAACACCCACCAATTATTGTGTGTTCTTGCGCTTACGCATAAGCCACAAAAGTCACAATATCTCAAGATTGAATCGTTGGATTCATGAAAGATTTAAAACATTTGTTTAAAAACTTGTTATAAACACAAAAACACTTACAAATTGATGATCCAAAACACAGATTTCTTGAAAAGTTAGGTGGGGTGTTTTTATTAAAATGACTTTAACCTTTTGACAGTTTTGGTCCCTCCACCTTTTCCTTTTTCATCCAAGGCCATTTAACTTCCATTTTGGTTACCAAACAAAAGATTTTAGAAAATAACTTTGACGACACTCCCCCTCGACTTAAGAAAATAATGAAAGGTTATAAATTTTAGTCCGAGGAGTGTCAGTTGAACCAGAAAAGTTTACCACCATTGATACAAGAAACAACCGAATAGAGTAACATGCAAGTACACGGATGTTTTGAAACAGCTTAAGTATTTATTTTCTCCCCTCAACACTTGATCGAAAAATATGAATTTTGAAAGATTAGAGTGTTGATGGTTGAAATGTACTTGCCATGTTGAAAGAAAAATAGATAGAAGAATATTTTTGTTGTTTTGTCAGGTTTTATATTTTTGTATTTTGTTTTTGAAAAATTTATTTACAAAAGAGAGTTTGGTGTTTGATGTGTTTTAAGACTGTTTTAGGAGATCATCCAAGTCCTCTTGAGTCAAACACCTCATACCAATCCGGTGGACCAACTCATTAAACCTAGCGGGAGGCAAGGCTTTGGTGAGAAGATCGCCAATTGGTATTCTCGTACTCCACAAAATATAATTCAACAGCACTGCTCCACGTGGTCCTTGATGAAATGATAGCGAAGATCGATGTGCTTTGATTTCAATGTGAACCGAAGTTGCGAGATCGCAATGGCACTCCGATTGTCGCAGCACATCGGGATTCTGTCAAATACGTAACCATAGTCTTTGAGTTGTGTTCTCATCCAAATGACTTGAGCACAACACGCCGACATGGCTACATATTCTCGGTTGATGGACATGATGTACAATCCCGCTTCTTCGATTGCCATGACACCGCTTTGTCACCAAGAAATTGTAAAGCCCCAAGTACTTTTCCGTGAATCTAAGCATCCCGCGTGGTCGGCGCCTCAAAAGCGATTAGTTCAAAACCAGAATCCTTCGGATACCGGATCCCCAAATTAATGGTTCCCTTGATGTATCGGAGGATTCTTTTAGCCTCGAAGAGGTGGGTTTCAGTTGGTCGCGACTGATAACGGGAGCAAAGATATACGGCAAAGACAATATCGTCCGCTAGTGTTAGATACATGAGAAACCCAATAATACTATGGTATTTTGTAGGGTCCACCAATTTCCCATGTAAATCAGCGCCTAGCTTCTTGGTATGAGCCATTGGTGTGGCATAGGTGTCACAGTTTTTCATTCCAAATTTGTTTAACAATTCAAGGGCATATTTGGACTGACTCAAGAAAATACCACGGGTGATTGATGAACTTGCAGTCCTAGAAAGAATGTAAGTTCACCCATCATGGACATTTCAAAATGTTTCTTCATTAGTTTTGCAAAAGCGATTGAGTACTTTTTATGAGTTGACCCAAAAATGATGTCATCCACATAAATTTGAACAATTAAAATATGTTCCCGTGATATTGTATGAAAAGAGTTGGGTCAACCGAACCTTTGGTAAAGTTATTGGCAATGAGGAAAGATGATAGCTTATCATACCATGCCCGAGGAGCTTGTTTGAGACCAGAGAGCTTTCTTCGCTTTGTAGACATGATTAGGGAACTGGATCAATGAATCCTTCCGGTTACTGAACATAAACCGCTTTCTTTAAGTTGTCCATTGAGAAAGCAGTTTTACATCCATCCGAAAGACCGTGATGTTCATGTGAGCCGCAAATGCTAGAAAAATCCTAACAGCCTCAAGACGAGCAACCGGAGTGAATGATTCTTCAAAGTCAATACCCTCTTCCCGACGATAACCCTTAGCCACCGACGTGACTTGTTCTCGATAACGTTTCCTTCAAAGATCCAATTTGTTTTTCCAAATCCATTTGAAGACCAATGACGAGACCCTCTTGGTCTTTCAACCAGCCCATACTTCAAGACGCTTAAATTGGTTGAGTTCTTCTGCATGGATTCAATCCAGCTTGTCCTTTGTCATTGCGCTTTGATGTTTTAGGTTCGATTGGCATATGTGAGTGCATAAATGAAATGTTCACCGTCTGTGTGAAGACGTTGTCTTGTAACGACTGGTTGATTCGGGTTGCCAATAATATTTTCCAGAGGATGGTCTTTTGTCCATCTATGTGTGGAGGGTTGATGTTGGTATACATTGTGCGATTTTGAGGATTCAAATGGCTTGTTGAAGATTCCGCGACATCCGTGCGCAGCCTCATTAGCAAACGGGTTGAAGAACGCATTTGGATCAAAATCTGCAGGTGGGGGTACTTCATTCGAACATCATCACGGTTCATCATTGTTGGAAGCGGTTTGTTCAACCGTTGTTGTGGAGTCAACTGGTGGTGCTTCTTCAACCGTAGTTGTTGTAGCAGTGTATCGTATATGAGTATTATCGTTGAGCAAATGGAAACAACGGATACACCGAGCACGCTCATCAATATCGCCACCAACGGAGCAAATAGCTTTCCATTTGTTGACGAGTAAGGTCGAGGGCTTTGTTCAGGTGATGATGGGGTTTGGGGAAGTTTAGCGGTTGTGACCGGTTCTAAGTCGTTATACTCGGCCATTTCCATGAGTTCATCAAAATGAGCATGAATCGTTTCCATAACCTTCTTTGTTCGACGATTCCAGATTCGGAAACCTTTAGAATTATCACAATATCCAATAAAGACTCCAATGTCGGCTTTGGCTTTGAGCTTTCCAAAGTCATCACGATCATTATTCGGATAGCAAAGAGATCCAAATACATGAAAGTGTTTTAGATTCGGTTTTCTTTTGTGGACAAGCTCGAAAGGTGTTTTGTTGTATGCTTTTGTAATCATAGAACGGTTTTGAGTATAGCATGCAGTAGATACAGCCCCATAAGTAATCTGGAAGTTTAGCATTGATTAACATTGTTCTTGCAGCTTCCACTAACGCTCGGTTTCGTCTTTCAACAACTCCGCTTTGTTCTCGTGTGCGTGCAATAGATGTCCGATGTCAATTCCCACTTTCTCATAAAATTCACGAAGAGTTTGGTTAACAAATTCAGTGCCTTTGTCTGTTTTGATTTGTCGAACGGTGTTTCGAGTGAACTTGTATTTTCATAAGAAAGGTGATGATCATCTGTGGAGCTTGATCTTTGCTTCAAAGAAAGTAGACCCAAGTCCAGTGTGAATAGTCATCAACAATTACTAAGATGTAGCGTTTGCCATTGATCGCTTGCACGCAAGATCGGGCCACACAAATCCATGTGAAGAAGATGAAGCACATGCTGAGAGTCGTGTTCCACCTTTGAAGGAAAATGAGCACGAGTGCTTTTGCCTTGTTCACAAGTGGAGCAAAGGTGATCTTTAGAATACCGAAATCGTGGGAGTCCTTCAACTAGTTTGTGTCGAGCAAGGTTGGTGATGGTTTGAAAGTTTAGATGTGAGAAACGACGGTGCCATAGCCAGGATTTTGTTGATGTTGCCTTTGAAAGTAAGCAAATGGGAGATGAAGCAACCATGTCTTGCATAGAGATAGTGTAAAGACTTGAATTACGCGAGCCGCATAAGGTCGCTTTCCTTGTAGATCACGAATGAAACAAGATTTTCTCCTCGAAAGCAACCTCCAAATCTCCATCACAAAACTCACCTACTAAAACAGATTGTGACCGAGGCCTTCCACATAATAAACCCCGCTAATTTCGATGTTCCCATTGATATAGTCTCCGTAGCCCATGATAGCTGCGAAGTGATCATTCCCGAATCCGACAGTGCCAATGAACTTTGCAATAAAGTTTGATAACAGTTTAAGGTTGCCTGTCATGTGTCGGGAACATCCGCTATCAACAATCCAGAGAATGATTGTATCACCTGCATTACACATAGACGACACAGATGGAATAGAAGTAGATGTGGAACCCGAAATGTTAGAGGGTTCCAGAGCAGTGATAGTAGACATACACACATCAATAGCTTTAGGTATCCATTTAAATCCTAGTGTGTTATATATCCATTTCTGCCATCTCCAACTAGTATTTGCTTTAGTCTTAGTGAATGCACTAGGTGGTACTGCATTCCTATGAGGTGAAACCGAGCTACAGGGACAAGAATGCGTTTCTTAGATAAGAGGGCGGTCTACCAAGCACAGACTTAGAAAGATTAGTGGGCCTAGAGGTATTCGGTTCTTAGGATTCCTTAAACGAGAGATGATAGCTTTAGCAACACATTTATCATGACAATCGGAATTCATACTTTTACCACAAATAACACAAGGTGCATCGATGAATATCAAAAGTGCTTAATGGTTTAGCATTCGTTACATCACTATTTCTATTACATTTGCCGGATGCAATATCTATAGTGGAAGCAACGTGAGTCTTATTCATAGTCCTAGGGTGTTCTTCTACTTTAGCATTCCTTATTGATCTTTTCTTAGGTCGCAACTTCCTATTCTTCGATGTAGTGCTCCTAGGTTGTGAAGTGCGGACGTTTGGAAAAGACGCAACTATTCCTGTTTCAGTAGAAGGAAGCACGTTAGCAACTTGTGATTTGGCAATAGGGATTCTAGGTTCACGATTACTAAGTGTTACTGGTGCTATTCTCTTAATCACGGTAGGCGAAAGTTGTTCATACTTTCCTAACATTTCTCTTAACTTGAAGATAGTGTGAATCGATCTTGATTTTCGTGACCTAATATTTCCAAAGAAAATGCATAACTTCCTTAGTGTGTGCAAGATAATGATCAAGTTCATTTGATGCTTCATCACGAGTCTTTTGAGTAAATCAAATATGACACCATATTCCTTTTTAACTTTTACAAGTTCTTGTTCATATTTTGAGATTTGACACTTAAAAACACGTTTTGATCATCCAGTTGCTCAATTTTTGATCGAAGTTTTGTCACGAAACTGGGCGATTTTGTGTTGAAAAGCAAGTTGTTGATCGTGAATATCTTTTGACACCAATTAAGACGACGTATTGCATTTGAAAGTTCGTTTGACAATCGCTTGTTTTCAACTTTTAAGGACTCGACCAAGCACATTATCGTGTTCTCAACATTTACCACATAATCAACAGTATCAGAGATATAATCAAATGCATATGACAAAGAATTCAATAGCACAACATTATGGACATCGCCACGGATGACATCTTTCAAGAGTCGATCAACATCTTTTCTCAACATTTTCTTTTTACGTTTAGTATTAGAAATAGATGTTTTTGTTTTCTCGAAAACGACCTTCATCAATCCGAGTTCCTTATGAAAGTCCTTTTCCCAAGATAATGCACAACTTTTCAAATTTTTAACATTTGGTAAAAGATTTTTCTGAAAAATGTCTCTTTGTTCTCGCGCCAGAGACGATTGAAAATGTTGAACTTTGATTTCAGAATGATATTCTATCTCATGTTGTAAAGTTTTGAGGTCACCTATGAAAAGGTCAAAATATCTAAGAATTTTGCGATTTTCGTGTTTTGAGTTTACTTCACTGATGGAAGGTAAAGGACCATAAGTTTGTGCATAATCTGGTTTGGGACTAACATTAGAAGACTCGACGTTTTATGATAATTCTTGGTGTGTTAGAAGAGTCCTTTGGTGTGACGAAAGTGACCGCTTTTGAATAGTTAAAAGGTTTGTTGTAAACAACATTTTCTAATTTTGATCGACTCTCGTTCTTACGCATCTAATTCCTCTTGACGATGATATTCAACAACACTCATAATGTAATTATCAATTTTATATTCTGACCGAAACTTCGTGATTTGGTTTGAATGTTTTTGTTGAAAGCTTAGGTTTGTAATCAGCAAGATTTGGTCCATATCCATTTGGATTAGGTTTTAAAGTAAACTTTTCAATAGATGTGACCGACTCACCATGTTTGTAAACAACAGTTTTAAACTCTTTAAGTTTGTTTTGCAAGCCGATGATTTCTTCAAGATGATCATCTATTCGTTTCGTTGAATGCTTTTTGTATGCAGAGAACTGCTTTTTGACAAGTTAACAACTCAGCCTTAGCTTTTTGATTTTCCAAGGTGAGAGCGTTAATTTGCTTTTTATGTTCATGTTTCATTGTTCTATTTCGCACAACAAAGCATTCTTCGCGCTAGATCACGATCTGTCTCTCTAAATGTTTTTCGTTTTGATGAGATTTAGCAAAGGCTGCTTCAAAACCTTTTTCACGCTTTTCTTGAGTTTTGAAAAAGTTGAGTTGCTTTTGTAAACATTCAAAATCCTTGGTTAACAGTGCATTTTTACTTTTCAAGTCCCGATTAATTGCACGACATTCTTCCACTATGGGTTGTTGGTCTTGTATTAAACGAGCAAAATCTGGATGAGGCAAAAGTTCGGCGTGTTCAACGCGAGTCACAACATGATCATTACTGAGATCCTCAAGTATAACCACGGAGTCAATTTGATTATCAAGGGAAACCGCTTGGTCATCTTGATCGTCAAATATAACTACGGGGTCTAGTTGAAAATCGTCGGAATGAGATGTGTACGACTCATTTTGAACATTCTGAGCCTTGCCGGATTCAGATGTTGGCGGAGATATTAGATCGGAGATAAATATGGTTTGTTCGGCACCGAGACAAGCCATCGTGTCATACACTGGGACTGTGTCACTCATGTGTAACTCATGCATATTAGCCATCAACATAACAGCTGCATTGGCCCGCAAATCCTCCATATCATCATCTCAATCGATTTGCCATAAAGCTCGTTTTTTGTGAGAGTTCCACCAGCTTCATCCTTAAGAGCCAAAAGAAGAGCCTCTTTGTGATAAGCACGCCCCTTGTCCTGGCTTTGGGCATGCATTAGCCGATGTCCCTTCTCATTGCGCTTGTAGCATCGAAGACTATTTAACCCAGTTTGAGCATTTCCCTGTTCCACCACTTGAGCTCTATTGTTATTCCTACCCACAACATTAAACCCTTGACCACCGCCCATCTGACGACCATAACCACGATTCTCAACTTCAACTCGCCCATTGTTCACAGCGGCTTGATTCCTTGTATTAAATGAGGAACGAATACGGTTGTTGGATTTGTTGGTATAACGGCTAAAGGCATTAGCAATCATAGCAAATCCTTGTTGCAATGCTTCAATGGATCGATTCCTCATTAGCTTCGCTAACAAGTGCTTGAGCATTGTTGTTGTTGTATGGAACCAATTGAGTTTGTTGAGATTGAGGCTGGGAGGATCATATGGTGTGATTGTAGCAAATTGGTTGAGTTGCTTTGGTTGAGGAGAATAATTCTGTTGAGCATATAAGGCAAGTTGTTGATTTTCCGGATGTGTCGGTGGAGCAATTTGAGCAAGGAGAATCCTTTCCCTATCAACTTCCTTTTCATGAGGCTTCAAGTAATCGTACAACAATCCATATGTAGAATGATGCATATTCTTCGCTTGACGGAGAAAAATGACATACTTCTCCCATTCAGAACCAAGACTACTCAAGAACTTAGTATTCACCGCAATTCTTGGCATGATGATGTTGTGTTTATCCAAATCATTGATGATGTCTAAAAACGATGATGATAAGACTCTAGTGTCTCCAGTGTTCAATCATGAAGTGTTCATAAGCCAAGTAAATTTTGGATTCCAAATCCTCTTGATTGAGTACGGATCCTTCCATAAGAAGATGAATATGATCCCACATTTCCTTTGCAGTCTTTTGAGCATCAACACTTCAAGGAATTGGGTTAGGTAATCCTAAGAGGATATATTGCATTGCAAGCTCATCGGCTTCATAGTGTAGAAGTTCTTGGATTTAAATCGCAAATGAGAGCAATGTTTGTTTGTTCATCTCTTGGTGGATTAGCATTTGGATCGCGGGTACAATGACGTAGGCATCCTAAATGGACCTTCCAGAATGACCTTCTTTAAGAACTTTCCATGTGGCTTCTTTAGATCACAAAACCTAAAGAACCTTATCACCCATTGATCGTAGTTTCCTGGAGTGAGCATTGGAGGTCTATCAAGTGATCCAGCCTCATGAATTGATTGTTGGCTGCTTAAAGCTTCACACATCTTTGCAAACCAAGTGGGTTCCTTCATAGTGTTCCTTGATGGATGTTGATTGAAGTCATTTGTGTAGGGTTGAACTTGAAGACTTGGTGGTGGTTGAACCATTTGAGGTTGTGGAATTGCGGCAAGTTGTGGAGTATGTTGTTGATTAAATTGTTGTTGATAAATTGCTTGTTGTTGATTCCATTGTTGATGTTGTGGAGTTAGTTGTTGTTGTTGACGTTGAGAATAAGTGTAAGGGAAATAGTTAGAATATGGTGGTTGTGACATGTTGAAAACTTGTGTTGGTAAAAATGGATCTTTGTAGTCAAATGAACCTTTGTTGATGAAGTATCCTTAGGCGTAGAAATCACAATAAACCAAGTAGGACTTATGCGTAAAAACACCAAAGTTACGCGTAACAATCAAGAGTTACGCGTAGATTTAGCTTACGCGTAAGTAGGGTAAAGGCACTAAAGTTATGCGTAGACACAAAGTTAGGCGTAGAAAGTTATGCGTAGGATTAACTTAGGCGTAAGACAAGACTTAGGCGTAAGAATAATCTTATGCGTAGGATTTCTACGCGTAAGCTTTATTCTTATGCGTAAGTTTAGGGTTTTATCCCAAATGATCTTTTACACTATCACAGTGCAAAAGATATCCAAAGTCGACGTATTTTCAGGCTTATCCAAGCAAGAAAACACAGTGTAAACCACGAAACTGAAGATCAAACCAAGGAGTGAGTTACGCGTAAGACTAGGGTTTCACTTACGCCAGCTTACTCGTAAAAAATGATTTTGCCCAAAGTTGTTTCTAAACCAGATTTTTGTTATGGAATAGCTTCAATATCACCAAAATAACACAAAAGTGTGAAACTTGATGAATCAAAACGGCTAAACAAGTTACGCGTAGAATGACACCCACCTAACAAAAACAAGCTTAAAAACTATGATCCACGCATAAAGTTTGAAACTTTTTGCCAAAAAAAGTTATTTTAACACCTTAAAACATTGAAAGTACAAGAATCTTGGACTAAAAAGTGTAAAAAACGAGTTTTTAAGCGAACCAAAGATATCGTTACCTTTACGCGTAAGACCAAAAAACTTACTTCAAAAGCAATAACGATTCACCCAACTAGTTGGCGATTGATACCACTGTTAGGTCACTAGATTTACAACACAAGCTTAATAGAAAGAGATAAAGGCGATTGAACAATAAAACAAACACACACATACGATATAATGAAACGGTTATGCGTAGATGTGAGTGAAAGGAAATGAATTGAACAACCAACCTTCAAATGAAGGTTTACAAGAGTATTTATAGGAGGTAAGCTAGGGCAACACTCCTAGTTCCCATCCTTTCCTTAATGGACATGGGCCTAAGCTCATGGGCCTTCTACATAAGCTTAAGGCTAAAAACAAACATAAAGGCCATAATTAAGCTACCTATTACATATTAATTAGTAACACTTGATTATGGTTTAGGAGTGATTCCAACAAGGTTCAAGTAGAAAGGTTCGGGAATCACGCTTTCGTCAAAGACAAATATTTGAAGATCATTGAAGACCCCCCAAATTCTAATATTGTTCATCTCAAGTGGGGGGATGCTATGTTTAGTTATGAAAAAAAATGATGAAGTGATAAAAAAAACATAGTTGTAGTTATTTGTTTATTGTAAAGTGCGAAGTTATAAGCACAATGTTTTAGAGCTCATCAAAGACTTAGTATCGAGGAGGCCACCTCGGTCACAATTGAAGAATGAAGTTAGCAATCATTGCGCAAGAGAGGTAATGTGCCCATCATGACGTCCTCTAATGGCACATCTACTTGATATATCATGATCCGGTTTCTTAGCCTTGAAACTTGACCTTTGGATGAACGGTAAGCGGTGATGACTTGGTTATAGGTTTAGAATATTTGCTTGTTATTTTTACTTTACACCAATTATATCCCATGTCTTATCCTACCCTTTAGTCATGAAGCGTGTTTAGGTGATGAAGCGAGCAATCTTTGGTGTCTTGGCCATGGATTTGGTCATGTATCATTGATTTTTTCCACTTCGCCGTGGCATGTTAATAATGACGATTCACCCTTAACCTTTGTCGTGTCTACCTATATTGCCTTCAAGAATTGTTTAGTCCTTAACTCTAGCGGTGGAGATTTGAGTAACCGCCAAGCTTATAATAGAATGCATGCTATGACTGTGCTTTGAGTGATCACCCCGAAATTGACACTTAGATTAGTTGAGAGATTTTTGAGTGTTTTGTTCCCATTTCGTGAGGTGTTCGGCTTTGTTTTATTCTAGCATAAGGGATTTTTAAAATTATATTTTCTAGGTAATGGGAGATATATTTTTAAGAATTTATCTAATAAGGTCTACTTGAGGGCAAGTAGAGTTCAAGTGGGGGATATTTGATAACATCAAATAGTCCTGAATATTAAGTTTCAATTTCCCCTGATAATGCTCGTATTTTATATCATTTATATGGATTTACGCTTGTTTTCCTCTATATTTTACTTCGTGTAAATTACGAGCATTGAGCTAAAGAGACGCTGGATTTGGAGATTTTATAAAGAATCAATGATAGTATGCCCACTGCGGATGAAGTTACGGCGAACTCCACTCTCACATTACGTCAGTAGCTATTAAGCTGACTCGAAGCCCATATCAAGATTACGGGTAACTCCCACTAAGGATTACGCCGTAACCCATTTGGTTAAAAAGAAGTTCCACGCCACTACAAGCTACGCTGTTACTCCTTCCAACGATTACGGCGTAATCATGACATTGTAACCTGTATTGAAGATACGACATAAATCATCCCATGTGTTACGCCGTAACCAGCTATAACGAGAGCTTTATTTTGGATTTATATAGGTTACGGCGTAACTCTCAACTTAAGTTACGCCGTAACTAGATCTCGCCTATAAATACCAGCCCTAAATTATGCATTTCACATTATTCACTCCACACCAAAAAGCAGAGAACGTGAGTAGGGGACCAAAGGCAGATCTTGAAGAGCATACGAAGCCATCTCCAAGGGAGAAATCACTCCCTAACAATAAGCATTAAGCGATTATCTTTCTTTTTACTTTCGATTCATGTATTTCAATATGTTAAACATTGAATTAATCGTTTCATTTAATATGATCGGCTAAGCACCTCTGGTGCTAGCCTAGTTATGATTCCTTAATTGTTATGTTTATGTTTACATTGCTTCCGTATAATTGTTTCTAGTGTATGCATGCATAGTTCATTGGTAGCTACCCTTGTTTCGGTAGTTTTGAATGGCGATAGTGTCTAGTTGCTTAGGAGGATTGACCAACTAACCCTAAGTAGGTAGACTGAGTGGGAAGGGTAAGAATTGACCAATTGACGACCCTTCTTCGCTTGTGCGAACTGACCAAATGATCACCTACCGTTTGGATGAACTTAGGAAGTTAGGGATGAGTGTCTAAGATGCTAGCACTCGGGTACTCATTGTTATGAATCTTGCATGTAGAGAAACTTAATATCTTGGCTTACGGGACTAAAAAAAATTCGACTTTCAAGGGTAGTGGCTTGATCTCCGGTGGAAACCTTTGCTGATAGGTTAGGACGAACTGACCAAACGTGTCCTAGCGACCTAAACCCCCACTTGAATCAATTGGAAGTAATTAAACGTAAACATAATATGATAGGATGAGTAACTAGGTTAGCACACTTTTCCCCTATTGATCACAACTCTACCTTTTATTTGCTTTCTGTCTTTTCTTGTTAATTAGTTTACTAATCATTTCAAACCTAAAAACCATTAAAACCAGTGACACCAAGACTTAATTAGAATCGGCTCACATAGCTATTGGGACAACCTCGGTTTTACCGATTACTACACTACACACGACCGGGTACACTGCCCATTAGTGAATAGGGTGGACCATAGGTAAACGAGACACTTATAAATATTAAAACCTGGTCAGTAAAACCTACATCAACACCCTACTTGGATAGCGTGCATACTTTCTTTGAGTTTGACCATATCGCGGAAAAGAGTGTCAAGCTTGCTGGTTATTGTGGCAATTTCATCTAAACCTCCACCAAAACTCCTATGGCTGCCTCCTTCATGCCACTTTTGAGAGTGAGTGGCCATGTTTTCTATGGCTTCCAAAGCAAGAAAAGGAGTCAGGGATCGGCCCCTGAGAATCGAGCATTTGTCTTGCAGCAACCCCAATACCCTTGTAGAAAATGCTGACCTTTTGTTGATTATTGAGGTCATGAGTAGGGCATTTGTATAAGAGGTCATTATACTGATCCCAAGCTTGGTATAATGTTTCGCCATCTCCTTGTCTGAAATTTTGGATTTCTTCTAATTGTTTTGCCGTTCTTGAAGAAGGGCAAAATCTTATGAAAGCTCTTTTGAGAAGATTCTACGTGTCAATGGTTCCACCGAAAAGTCTATCAACCCATCGTCTAGCCAACCCGATAAGTGTCATAGGGAATACCCAAAGCATAACCACATCATGAGAAACACCTGGGATGTTGAAGAGGCTTGAGATGTACAAAACATTTTCAACATGCTCGTAAGCATCTTCGTCTTTATTTCAAGAAAAAGGGTTATGTAACACCCCCGAAAATCTTAATGACAGCGGAAGACTAATTCGGGTGTTACTCGAATGGATATCATAGTCAATAATTATAGAAAACGACTCGAAAGAGACGTTTTATTAAAAGTAGTTATCGTTCATAGAAAACTCATAGTTGTTACAAAACGTTGTAAATTGTTCAAGTATTTTTCCCAAAAGAAAGATCACGAGTTTGAAAGAAATGACAACTTTTATGTTTTACACCACCTGATACGCCTTGCCAAGCCCCACTCCGCGCCTTAGTCATAATCTTCATAGATTACCTGAGATAACATGATTAAAAAGGTCAACAAAAATGTTGAGTGAAATTCATAGGTTTAAAATAAGTTGAACACAAGTATAAGAGCATGATCATTGTAAACTAACAATATCATAAAGAAAAATCACAGATTATTATGCGCTATGCTCATGCAACCAAGACTCAACTGCATACACCGAATTACCAGTGTACGTAAGTTTGCCCCAAAGGAGGTAATAGCCAATTACCTAAAGAAATTCAAATATGGTGCCTGGTTATTTCTCTATAATCCTAAACGGGTCGTTAATCCCCATAGTACTATTCACGATATTCCGCTTCACTCGCGGTGACTAATGGTTCATGATCAGGGAACTTATGGCTAAATACTTAGGCAAGCACCAATAATCAAGAGGCTAACATTTATGAAAACCATGTGTTCTAGTTTAGAGCATGTATCTCCAGGGTTTGCAAAATAAAAGTAAAAGCGAGGCTATGAACTCACCTTGATGATATGAACAAGCACAAACAGATCAAGCACAATGTAGCGGAGGTTCCAAACTGAAACCTAAAAATGATGAGATCGCGAGTCCTCGATAATGAACATTTTGGTTCATGACTAAAATAATAGAGCATTGAATATTTTTATTCAATAGATCATTGGATTGTCCAATCCAATAGTGTGCGTGCGTGCTTAACGTTTTAAGTTAATCTACTTGCTACATTGCCTTATTTAATGATCCTCACTTACGCATAAGTGAAACGTTTTTCCCTCGTTGTAATCTTAATAGATTTGTTGAGTATTTTAACTTGTTTAGATTCCCCGTGCGTTTTATCGGATTATATATATATATATATATAATTATTTTCTAATAATATGTATATATATATTCATACATGAAATATGTTTATCGATATCCAAA
Source organism: Chrysanthemum makinoi (assembly GCA_910596185.1). Taxonomy (NCBI): domain Eukaryota; kingdom Viridiplantae; phylum Streptophyta; class Magnoliopsida; order Asterales; family Asteraceae; genus Chrysanthemum; species Chrysanthemum makinoi. Next base: position 147,912,106 of record OU343219.1, on the reverse strand, counting down.
AATAATATTCTTGTATGATCAAAATACTCATTTTTACGAACTTACGACAAGATTATAAGTTTTTCTAAATTTTTCCCGAATTTACACTTTTTACCCTCAAGTTATGAAAAGTACGAGTTTAGTCCTCCAAGTTTGAAAAAATGACACTTTATACCCAATTATATTTTTATACCAAAATTTTTAGTTTTGACATTTTTACCCCTTGGTAAAACTGCTTTGTAAAACAGCCCTCCAAGTTATGTTTATACGCTTTAAACCTTGTCTTTTCCAATTTGACGCTTTCCACCCAAAAGTCTTATTATAACTAGATTAGGCTATTTATAGAACTGGTCCTTGTGGTTTCATACGTGCGCATGCACGTGGATTTTACCCCTTATACTTTCGAAAATGACCATAATGGTCCTTGTACTTATCATATATGTTTATCATTCGAAAACTAGGACCCCTTTATCTTTTGAAAAAGTTACAATTTCAACCCAAGGACTAATATATTTGAAAATTAGGTCCGAATATACTTTAGAAAAATGAAAACTTTGTGTAACTAGTACAAATTCATTTCTAGCTTATTTCTTTAGCTTATTAGCTTATTCTTATCGTATTGGACCGGATATTGGGCTTGTTGGGCTTAGTTTACGTTAAATGGGCTTGTGTCATGGGCTTTAGGCCCATTTGGTCTCGCGTTGGTTTATTAAAATGAATGAGAGGTTAGGAGATCTTTAAAAGGTTTTACAAACGTTTTCATTAAGTTCTAAGTCGTGTATGATCTTGTGAAACCTTAAAATATGAGTGAGTGTGTCGAATGATGGTTATACATGTAACGATATTAGGACTTAGGGTGTGTTTGATTTTTAAACGCGTGACATATATATTCTAGAGTGACATAAATAAAGGAAATCGAAAATGGTTTAGAAGAGGACTTACAACACTCTTATACGAGTGGAATGAGTGTACCACGAGGGGATGAGAAACAATGCTAAACCCTTGTTGTCCTTATAACACTATTCGAATAAGTGTTTACCCAAGTTTTCTTATCCTAGCTTCTTTTCTCGTTTTCCTTTTGCTCCTCTTTGGTACCCACGGTGGACGATTTCTATGTGGTAGTGAGAGTAGATGTGTGAGAGTTGGGATGTGTTTGTGAGTTTGTATAAGCTTTGGTTCAAGGTTTATAAAGTAAAGGTAAGTATGACTATTTCAATATTTTATGCATGATATCTTCTAGATTTCAAGAATACAAGGATAGGTTTTTAGTTTTGTTTGTGGCGTAGGGAGTATGATAGCAAGGTTTAGGGGCATGCAATGTCTTGTCAAGTTCAATCTCTTGTTTAGGGAACATGTTATCCAAAGGTTAATTAAGTCAAAAGATGGTCAAAGTCTAGGTTTAATTTAGTATTATTGCTAGAGTGGCTAAGCATGGTGTTGTGTCTCTTCTTTCCCACTCTTACATGCCAACAATAGGATCAAGGGGGATGTATTTGGTTAACTTGTGGTTGAGTGGTTTTTCCTTCCTTGGTTCGACCGGTTACAAGACATAACAAAGGAGTAGTATCAATTTTTCCTTAATTTGATTACTTGTGTGGGTTGGGCCAGCTGCGAAGCCCAAAAGTTTTATAGGTGTTGGGCTTGTGTTACACGAGCGTGGATCAGATATAAACAAAGCGAAGGCCCAATGAAATTTGGGTGTTGGGCTCGGCTTGTTTTGGTTCGGATTAAGCATAAGGCCCGACTAATATTTGAGGGTCGTGGGCTTAGTAAGGCCCAGATGGAAGTGGGCTTGGGTTGTGGGGATACGAGGCCCAATGGTACTAGATAGTGAGTTGGGCTTGTGTCGAGGCCAAATAAGAATTCTAGGCCCAATCCGATATTTATATATTTTTATTTTTATTTATTTCGTATTTTTACATATTCGTATTTTAAGATTATCAGGATCGTGGGGAAATTCGTTCTGATCACAACGGTATATTTATGAACGCTCAAGCTGCGTTGATCATGCATATGCCAAATGATATGCAAATGTGATGTTTATAAAATTTCATGATGATATAAATCGTGCTTAATTTCTGATTAAGGTTTTAAGTATATTGAAATTTTCCGGGAGCTTACAGGTTATCACGCAGCTCCCTCATAAACTGGTCCTTGATCTCGAATTGGACCTCTGCTCCAATAGCCGGCCTAACGAGCCCGAGCCCTTGTTCATCCATAGTCATAGCAAGGTACTCAATGTCTACAACTGCCATGGTACCTGAAACTTTAAAAAGATCGTGAGAAAACAAAAATTAAATAATCACAAACAAAAATTAAAGACTTAACAAATAATCCTAATATAGCTCCCCAGCAACGGCGCCAAAATTTTGATGCAGGTATTCCGACCAGGATTTAATATTTATAATTCTCGTCTACCTAAGGTCTACCTACTACACTATTGAGCAGTGAACCCGATCGTGCAAATTATAGAAGGTGGTAAAGCCGAGGTCGTTCCCAAGAGCTATGTAAATGAGGATCCTATTAAGTCTAAGTGTCACTTGTTTTAAACTGGTTTTAAGGTTGAATTGATTAATTAATTAAAGACCAGAAATGAAATGCAAAATAAATAAAGGTTGTGAAAAATGGAGATAAAGTGTGCTAACCTAATTAATCATCCTATCATATAATGTCTATGTTTTCTAAATTACTTCCAATTGATTCAAATGGGGGTTTAAGTCTCTAGGACAATATTTGGTCACTTCTTCCTAACCTATCAACAAAGGCTCCTACCCGACCTCAAAGGCCAACCCTTTGGGGAGTCGAGGGTCTTAAGTCACCTAAGCCAAGTCATTAAGTACGCTACATGCAAGATTCAAACTAATGAGTGCCCGGGCGCTAGCATCTTAGACACTCATCCCTAACTTCTTAAGTTCGTCCATACGAACGGTGATCATTTGGTTAGTTCGTACAAGAGGGGAAAGTTCGTCAGTTGGTCAATTCTTTCCCTTCTCTACCTACTTACTTAGGGTCATTTGGTCAATTCTCCTAAGCAACTAGATACGACCGCATTTCAAAACTACCGCAACTAGGGTAACTACCATCGAACTATGCATGCATACACTAGAAATAATTTATGGAAGCATGAAAACACAACCAATATGATCAAGAAATCATAACTAGGCTAGCACCAAAGGTGCTTAGCCGATCATATTAAAAGATACAATAAATTTAATGTTTAACATAATGAAAGACATGAATTAAAGTAAAAGATAGAAATGATTGCTAAAGCTTATCGATATGGTGTGATTTCTCCCTTGGAGATGGCTCCGTATGCTTCGTGTGATCTGCCTTTGGAACCCTCTTCACCTTCTCTACCTTTGAGTTGTGAGTGAATGATGTGAAATGCAGATTTTAGGGCTTTGTATTTATAGGTTCGATCACGCGATTACGATCGTAACTTCAATTGCGAAGTTACCATAACTTAATTATATTCAAAACATAAACCTCGTTAAGGTGACTATGGTGTAACATAAGGAATGGTTTACGCTGTAGTTAGCAGCTCCGCCAAGACGGGAAAGGTCATCAGTTGGTCAATTCTTACCCTTCCCTTCTCTACCTACTTACTTAGGGTCATTTGGTCAATTCTCCTAAGCAACTATACGACCGCATTTCAAAACTACCGCAACTAGGGTAACTACCATCGAACTATGCATGCATACACTAGAAACAATTTATGGAAGCATGAAAACACAACCAATATAATCAAGAAATCATAACTAGGCTAGCAACAAAGGTGCTTAACCGATCATATTAAAAGATACAATAAATTTAATGTTTAACATAATGAAAGACATGAACTAAAGTAAAAGATAGAAATGATTGCTAAAGCTTATCGATATGGTGTGATTTCTCCCTTGGAGATGGCTCCGTATGCTTTGTGTGATCTGCCTTTGGAACCCTCTTCACGTTCTCTTCCTTTGAGTTGTGAGTGAATGATGTGAAATTCAGATTTTAGGGCTTGTATTTATAGGCCCGATCACAATTACGACGTAACTTCAATTGCGAGTTACACCATAACTTAATTATATTCAAAACATAAACCTCGTTAAAGTGACTATGGCTTAACATAAGGAATGGTTTACGTTGTAGTTAGCAGCTCCGCCATATAGTAGATGTGAGTTACGCCGTAACCTCTTAATATAAGGTTGTTACATTGTAATGCTTGTGAGGATATTACGGCGTAGTTCATGGAGGCGCGAAATTTTTCATGACCTAGATGATTACGACGTAACCTTATTTAAGAGTTACGCCATAACCTAGTTGAGTTGGTCTTAAGTGGTAAAACACTAGGTACGGCGTAATTGAGAACATGAGTTACGCCGTAGCTTCTTCATAAATAGCATACTATCATAAAACCGTTAGGAAAATCTCCAAATCCGCGTCTCTAAGCTCCAATTCTCATAATTTACCTGAAAGTGAAATATAAAGGAATACAAGCGTAAATCCATATAAATGACATAAAATATGAGCATAAACGGGGGAAATTGACACTAAAAAGTCAGGACTATTTGATGTTATCAAACACTCATTGAGTGAGTAACATTTACACATGACAAATGTTAGGCTAAACTACTTCACGACACACAACTTATATCATCACGTCACCACACAAGTTCAAAAATTGGTCTTTGACAAAACACGACACATGTTTTATACAACATTTGTCTCGTCAAATACTTTTACTTATGAATGATAAGTGCTACAATAGTAGAGAATTTCATTATCATAAGAGGCCTCTTCGGAGTGTCGTATCGACGAGTTGTGGATTTACGAATTAAAGTCATACGTTCATTACATGACCTCTAGATTTTGATAGCCCGAACGGTGGTACGATTTTATTTATAAAAGGCTAACAGCCAAACCAATCTAAGGAATTTTCAATCCTTTGCACAATATAAGATAAATGTACAACATCTTAATCAATTCAATTACTTTACATATACTTGTACACTCATATCGTACATTATTCTGAAACGCGATTACTATGCTTTCGTAGGTGATCGTTAAAGATCGTGGTCTTGCCATACACTATTGTTGTTATAAACTACTACTGATAACTACGGTGAGTTCATAGCCCCAACTTTTGTTTAACTATTTTATAAACTCTTTAGGGGAGATACATGCTAAAACATTTTATTATGGACAATTACTTGTAAACTGAATGCTAGCCTTAACTGTATTATTGCATGCCTAAGTTGTTTATGCCAAAAGTCCCCCACATCATGGATCACTAATCACTTGTTATCGCAAGTGAGCACAAATACTATGGAAAGGCCTATCGGCATTGACGAATCCCGTTTTTGTTAGCTAGATAGGTAACCAAAAGCACTATATTTGAATTTCTAGGTATATGGCATAATACCTACACGGGGAAAATTATTTAATATATATATATCGTACGGTGATATATATACACAGTCAGTCATGAGTGCCATGAGCTTAGAGCAATAATAACTATCAAGAAGATAATGCGCAGATTGCAATTATACTACGAACTATATTGTCCACTATTTTTTTCAAACCTATGAAATCACTCAACCATTGTGTTGACTTTTCGGCATGTTTTATCTCAGGTCCGTAAGATATGTCTGGCACACGAATGAAGGCACATGGAATGGACATTTTGAAGACTATGAATATTATCATTCGAAAATTTTTAAACTTATTATGTACATTATGGGACCTCTACTATGATATTATGAATAAATTCGAATGATAATGTATTTTAAAAACGTCCCATTTTAGAGTCGTTTTCTGTAATGTGTACTTTGTGCTAATAAGTAATATCTTCGATTAGCTTCCGCTGCTATTTAAAACTGAGGGTGTTACACCTATGGACTTACGTTTGATTTTATACAAAATTTCAAAATATGCATATGTTCATAGCCGTGGCTGGAAGCCTCAGGAGACTCCACAACCAGTGGCTAATACTCCTCGGTCGTGGCTGTAAGCCTCAAGCCTGCACCGCTTTTCCCCGACTTGCCTATTTAACCCAAAACTTGACTTCCGGGACCTGACACGTCACAAGAACTTCCAAAATTCATTTAAACCTCATATACTTCATTTTCATGACATTACTTGGTCTAGACAACCCATGAACATATAATCTACAAGCGTATGAGGTGTTTTTCAAAACACCCATTTTGACCCACTTTCATTACAAACCACACGACTTACATAACCATTTGCTTAATATACAAGACCTGGACTCGGACACTTGACAATATCTTTTACAAACCATTTTACGACACATGGGGGATTCAACCTTGTTTGAGCTTGGTATCTAATACTAAGCTCATATGCATAGTCTAATTTTCTTCCAAAACCTTTTACTTCTTAACTATAGATCTTTGCTCGAAGACTTTAATTTCATCATGAACAACCTACACAAAACATCAACAACTAAATGGTAAGCTTACGCTTAGTGAGTAACCGGGTTAAAACTTGCCTAATAAATCTATTACACGATTCACGCATATGAACAAACATTACACAATAACATATCTATTACCATTCAAGTATGCATCCATAACTCCGTATCATCTATCACACTTTCCTATTTAACCAAAAACTTGACTTCTGGGACCCGACACGTCACAAGAACTTCCAAAATTCATGTAAACCTCATATACTTCATTTTCATGACATTACTTGGTCTAGACAACCCATGAACATATAATATACAAGCGTATGAGTGTTTTTTCAAAACACCCATTTTGACCCATTTTCATTACAACTCATACACGACTTACATAACCATTTTCTTAATATACAAGACCTGGACTCGGACACTTGATAATATCTTTTTCAAACCATTTTACGACACATGGGGGATTCAACCTTGTTTGAGCTCGGTATCTAATACTAAGCTCATATGCATAGTCTAATTTGCTTCCAAAACCTTTTACTTCTTAACTATAGATCTTTGCTCGAAGACTTTAATTTCATCATGAACAACCTACACAAAACATCAACAACTAAATGGTAAGCTTACGCTTAGTGAGTAACCGGGTTAAAACTTGCTTAATAAATCTATTACACGTATTCACGACATGAACAAACATTATTAATAACATATCTATTACCATTCAAGTATGCATCCATAACTCCGTATCATCTATCACACTTTCCTATTTAACCAAAAACTTGACTTCCGGGACCCGACACGTCACAAGAACTTCCAAAATTCATGTAAACCTCATATACTTCATTTTCATGACATTACTTGGTCTAGACAACCCATGAACATATAATATTGAAGTTTGTATTAGTGCTTTTCAAACACCCATTTGACCCACTTTCATTACATAACTCATACTAATTTAATTTCATAACCATTTTCTTAATATACAACTGGACTCGACACTTGATAATATCTTTTACAAACCATTTTACTACACATGGGGATCTCAACCTTGTTTGAGCTCTGTGATCTAATTCAAGCTCATAGTCTAATTTGCTTCCAAAACCTTCTACTTCTTAACTATATATCTTTTCTCCAAGCCTTTAATTTCATCATGAACAACCTATACAAAACATCAATAACTAAATGGTAAGCTTACGCTTAGTGAGTAATCAATAAAACTTGCCTAGTAAATCTATTACATGTATTCACGACATGAACGAACATTATTAACCACATATCTATTACCATTCAAGTATGCATCCATAACTCCATATCATCCATTAAACTTTAACCACATACTACCACAACAAGCTATAACATACATCAATCATATAGAAATTCAAACACATACCTTGGTTAATCCATAACCAAGACTAACACTATATTCTATAACTAATTAAGTCTCTAATCATTTCACACTTTCTAGGCCAAGACTTTCAAATCCTAAACACCTTCATTTACAATCACAATATATGATAACATCAATATTAGACATATCATAACCAAAGTTACTCATCTTAAATCCAAGCTAAGTTTATCAATTAATCCTCATCATCATCTTTTCCCTCCTTTTTCTCTTGCTTGATTCGTCCCACACCACAACTACACACAAGATAATACTAGTTTCATTATCTAGAATGTTTTATAAAAGTAGAGAAGTGTGTACTTATAAGATATCAGGTACTGGTTTAGCCACCTGGAAAGTTTAGTTCCCCAAGTCCTCTTTTCTCTTATTTATGTCACATTAAACTTTCTAAAACCATTTACATGAAATATTGACTTATACTTTGACTAACCAATCACGTAAAGTATTCAACTTATAAAAATTGTAGTCAAACTTACTTGATGGCATTCTAGTAACATAGATTAAGTTTGAAACTAAAAACATCATCAGGACATAGTACTCTTAGAAATATAATAAAATTGTTGCAATACATGACATCATACTTCCACAGTTCTAATTTGATCTTTCATGATACTCGACTTCGTTACACTAACTAAAAACCATTTCTTCCAGTGCATTTTTGTGCTTCATCAATAAAAAATGGGCTTTTTACCTAATTTATGCTCTTCTCCATTTAATTCAAGAAAATCGACTATTTTTCTTCATCACAGCTTGCACCTTATATATATATATATATATATTTTATCACAACTTGTTTTTTGATTAATGTCTGACATCATACCTGGAAATCTGGAATGTTGTTAAAGAGAAGTGTCTCAAGTAGCAATATCGCCTCCTTATGGCTTCTATTTTGTGACTGTCTCCAGCTGCAAAATCTTACCACTGATCCTGGAATATGTTAATTTAAGTTTCAGAAATAGCAATTCAGTGACACATAGTTTGTTTATGCCGAGTCAAATGTTACAATGGTGCACATACAAGATGCCAACTACCCTGGAGTTCATATAGATTTTTAAATGAATCTATGATTTCTCTATCACACATATTATCAAAAAAATATTAAATTTAATCAACATCACCCAGATGCCCATTAGATAAAAAGTAGTATTAATTCAATAAAATATTAAATTTAATACTTTGTTTATGATATATGATATGCAACATTATAATTATAAATATAATATTGCGTAATTCCTTACTATGATGATTGATAAATCTTAATCCGAAATCGCATCAATGAAATCAAACCATCAAAAATCGATTATGATTCATAAAAAAAATTTAATCTTTCATAAAACAATGTTAAACGCCCAATTTCAATTTCATATCCATAAAAGCATTTAAGTAGCCCTAAATTAACCCTAATCAAGGCGAGTTAGTAATTAAATTTCGAATTTTAAATTTATAAAATTTAAATTTTTGAGAATTTAAAATCCCGAAATTTAAAATACCTTCGCATGTTTGGTTGATAAAAATTTATAATTATTTTTTATTTTTTTAATATAAATTACAAAAATATTCTATTTAAAAGTTTATAAAAAAAATTTATAAAAAACTTTTATAAAAAATTTATAAAAAAAGTTTATAAAAAAATTATAAGAAATTTATAAAAAATTCATAAAAAAAGGTTCATAAAAAATTATACAAATAGTTTATAAAAAATTTACAAAAAAAAAAAAATTAAAAAAAATTTATAAAAAAAGTCTATAAATAAAATTTATAAAAAATTTATAAAAGAAAGTTTATAAATTTTTTTTCATAAATATCCTTTATGCATAATGCCCATCGCAGCGAAGACGGCTTCAAATACACTTAATGATTTCGTCACCAGGATGCTCAGATGACGTTTTAAACAAGAATTTTCAAAAAAGAGGTCCTGAACTCTTCTCGACAGACCGGTTTGAAGGAAGTTTACCACGGCCACCGATATAATCATTGACTTTCTAAAACATTTTCATGCTGGATCTTATGGAGTGTCCCTCTGTAAAGCTATGGACAATAGGGTTTGTTATGACAAGCTGGCTGAAATGAATCATAGAAAGTTGCTAAACACGAAAACTTGTTTAGAGAATCAACATGATGCACTCTTTGTTTTGATACATTTTGGTTCCTAGTTTCTACTGTGGAGTTTTTTGACTGGTTCAACGGTTATAGAAGTAATTTCATGATTCCCTGCTTCACAAAATTTCATTTTTAAGAAATTATTGCTTATTCAAATTCAAGTGCGACAACTTGTTGCTCTTTGTCACCGCCATCTATTTAACTGTTATTTATATAGTAATATAGATATATAATTTGTTGTTAAAAAAAAAGTTTATATTAAAACAATAAGAAAAAAAGTTTATAAATTTTAGAGTAAACTACACCATTCGTCCTTGTGTAATACGTTGACCATCAAGTTTCGTCCTTTGACCAAAAATTGCAATCGCCTCCTTATCACAACGTTAGTCATATCCCTCACTATATAATCGGGTTGGACTAACGGCGCAGTCTATTTAAGTGAGGGTATATTTGTCTTTTTCCACCCGTGACAAAGTAATTCAACAAATGCCACATTATAACTTACTTTTACACTAATCTTGTTTATTTGACCACACGAATAATGCCAAACAACATTTTTGATCAATTCGAAAATAGCTAGATTATAACCAAACCAAGTGCCAAAACCATTCGACCGACAAAACAAACGGTTAAAAATTCTGTAGCAGAGATCCATTCAACATGCTTATTCCAACGCTTCCATTTCAAATCTTTGCTCCTGCACCTTTACGACCGACTCAGGATCTGGTTTAAAGGCGGCCATCATTGATCGAATGATAGGTTATTTTCAAGAGATGATTTTTTCTTATTGAGACGACTAGATGATGAACCATATACATTTGAAGTTGGTTCCTCGATCTTGAATTCTTCCAACAAAACATTCCTTCACCCAACTCAAAGAAATTCCGAGAATGTTCTAGTTCATCTTGAATCTTTAAACTCGATTGTCCTTAAAACTCCTAATCGATTTCATAGTTTTCCTTCAAAATCAGATAGACATGAACGAGTATGTTTAAAAATAAAATAAAGCATGGCAAAGTTTACAACCAAAGGAAAAAAACAAAAGCTTATACCATATTCTCATTTCTTAAAGAAGCTAAAATCTTGAATCCTCAAATAGATAAAAATACCATCCATCAAGCTCTCCGATCGATAATTTTGAAACGTGGACTCATAATAAAGATTATAGAAGCTATTAGAACGTGACTCATCATTCTCATCTAAACCCCTCAAACTCTTATACCAATATATCAAACGCCACTCTTGTCCTCATCTAAACCTCAAACTAACCACGCCTTTCTTATCATCAACAAAAAGAAAAGTGGTATTGCCAAGTCGCCGCTACGGTGAGTGGTGAGAGGAGAGTGGCCGCCTCGATTTGGAACGCCGGTGAGTGGGGCAAGGCCGGGCCGAGAGTTGGCTCAGAATGACAAAATGGACCGGCAGTGAGGATGAGAGAAGAGGAGGAGGATGAATAAAACCCCTAAACTTACTTATCTCAATCTGCAAATGTCCGGTGTTGCACTTTAGGGTGGAAAAGACAAATATACCTCCACTTAAATAGAATTTAATTTTTAGTCCAACCGTTAGGGGCTAGGACCAACGATGACTAACGCTTCGGCAGTTATGAACCGACGGCAATTTTTTACATAAAATCTAAACTTAAAAAACGTTTATACAAAACAATAATGGTGTAGTTTACTCTAAATTTTTTTCAAGTAAATTAAAATTTCTCACTTTTTGGAGGCATTTTAATTTCTTTCATTTTGGCAATTCGTGAAATTGTAAATTATTTCAAATGCCCCCATTTGAGTTACCAAACAGAATAATTGAAGGGAATTGAAATGCAAATGTCCCCTGTATACTCCAAATTATCCTAAGCAAACGCCCCCTTAAATGATTAAACTATCCAAATTGCCCCTAGTTATTGTGAGTAAAGTTAGGGTTTTTGATGAAAATTAAACCCTATTAATGTGGATTTATATCCACAAAAAATAAAAAATTTGAAATAAGTAAGCTCAAATTGTGTATTGAATCGTGTGTACATAATAACTGAAAATCGAATATAAAGTTGAACAAACATGGTTAATTGTGTGAAATTCAAAATTTTAATTCGAATTTTGCAACCCTGGTCAGTTATGTATTTATGAATCAACAAAATTTTGTGGTAGGTTTTGGGTTAGATTCGTGGTTATTAGTTTAATTTGATAGGCGTGACTTTGAATGTGCGTGTTTATGTGAATGATGAATTTTGTGAAGTTATACAAATATTGATCTTGTTTGAAGGATGTTCATAAATAGATCTTGCTTAAAGATGATCAGGGTTGGATGTTATTGAAAGTACTGATGTGTGTATTATGCACATGATATCTTAAATCGCTTCTTCTTTTGCATAGTCATTAATGAATCATTATTGAGGTGATATTTCTTTTTAATGATGTGGCTTTGATGGCTTGTCATGTTCTCCTTTCTAGTACGTGACCGGGGACGAAGATGCTCATGCTGAACAAAATTTTAACTGCGATATGTTGTGTATAAAAAAAAGTTTATTAGTTATAAATGAAAAATGATAAAAGTTTAAGAATTTGGTAATTAAACACAAATGAAAATAATATGAAATATAGGTTATAAATGAAAATAATAATAAAATTTTATGATTTTTTTATACTTTCAAAAATATTAAAATTTTGTTTTATATATAGTATATATATAGATATGATGTATCGATTTTCTAACATTTATAGCTAAAGTATGCTTTATATAAACTGTGATAAAATGAACCTCTTTTTTACAAGCTAGGATTATACGGAGTAATATGTTTTTAACCTTGTTTCGTGATTCACTAGTGTTGTTAGCTAAACTTGGCGTATATTAATTATTTATTTTGGTACAACATATGACAACAACTTTATATAGACAAGCAAATCAGACTATTCGTCGTTTCTAAATACTTTTTTTACCAATTATGTCGACAGATATAAAATAAAAAACATAAAATAACCTAACTAATGACCGCTCATAATGTCAAGAAATGATTCTTGTAAACTGATTGGTCAATACACTCATCGTCTACCCCACAAAAAACCACACGCGCATAAAAGACGCGCGTAAGTAAAGCAAATAGAATACAAAATTTATAAAATATGACACGCGTCTCATTAGATGACAAAGAACCACTTACTTTAATCGAAGCATATTTTATTTGAAGTGCTTCAAGAAATGATACTCTACTTTTGTGTGGGACCCATCTACTCTTATTCAACCAATCACATATGTTGTTTTATTGCGTTGCCCTAGACACGTGTCCCAGTCATTGGAGACCAAAGTTTTCTATCAACTCTTTCACAAATCTCAGATTTGTATACATTTGTTTCCGGTAAAATTTAAAAGAGAGAAAATATAGTAGTCTTTCTGATCTGGTTATATATAGGTAATCAGATATGACCAGCGGAAAGAAGCGCGTGGAAAGTACACGCACTGGAGGTGGTATGAAGAATGAAGTGATAATGAATCAAATCATGTTGAAATTTAGGCCGATTGCTCCTAGGCCTATTGTGGTTGAGAGTTCGGTGCCGGTTAAGGTGAAGCGAGCTAAAAGGAATGTTCGCGTGAAGAGGAAGATGAAGATAAACGATAGTAAAAAACTAACCAACTTTGATATGGTAGATGTTTCGAGTGGATCAAGTGAGATATGTTCTAGGCGTGTGATAGATCCGGTACGAAACGTACCAGATTGGATTAGTTTTGATGTAAATGGAAGGAGCATGAATGAAATAAATTTGGTAAGTGGTTTTAATCAGATAAAACCAGCTCACACGTCAGTAGATCTGCATGAGACAAATCTACTAACGACAATGAATTCACGACACGTTGTTGAGTCGTGGATTACTATCGAATCAGTTACAGGAACATGCGATGATGTGAAACCATTACCAGATGATGCGTTAGTGAAGGATCTAGAAGTTGATACTTGTCCAGGTTTTGTATCCAATGGTTACGACAAGGTTGAGTGGGTGAACCTTGCGTACCGAAGGATGGTGGATCCTAATTATCGTGATGGTGAAGTACCACGACCAGAGGTTGTGGTGTGGTTAGGGACGATAGTGGAAAAAGAGAAGGTTAAAAATTGGCCAGCTTTTTCAAGCAGAGTTCGAGTTGTGTATGAGTTACTCGAGAAGAAACGGGTGAGTGTGACCGTGCCGTGTGATGTTTGGAAGATGGATTCTGGTGGTTATGCATGGCGCCTCGATGTTAAAGCTGCTTTGAGCTTGGGGAGGTTAAACTATTGATCAAACTTATTTGTTTTTCCAAACAGGTAAATTAATTATGTGTATAAGTGTATTGGTATTATGATCATATATATATTGATATATCATCTATGCGTATAGCTATAATTATTAAGTACTTAATCAGTACTACGATTACTACTATTTTATGTTTAATCTGTAAAATGGATGATGAGAAGATGAATATTATGGGGTTGTGGCTGCTTAATTACCTCAAGCTATGAAGTACTAGTTTTCTTGTATAATAACTGATTAATTGGTTGTTGTCTTCTACAAATATCCAACAATATAAGTAGTACTATGCAAGATGCGAGGGGAGGAAGTGGAGTCGGGTAGGCAAAATCGGGTACCAAAACCGATCGGTAACACCGCCCCCACTATGTCGGGTAGGCAAAATCGGGTAGCAAATCGGGCTTGGAAGCCGATCGGTTTGAGGCGCGTGTTTTTGAATTTTTGAACGTTGGGAAGCCTTTAACGGCTAGTATTATTAAAAAAAAAAAAATTACCCTCACCTTCACATTTTAAAATCACAACTCATTTTTAACAAAATCATCACAACCCATCTTTCAATTTTTCATAAAATCCCAATCTTTTTATCATCAAAATGTCTTCCGATTCTTCCGAATTCGAATACGTTATTCCGTCTTCGTCCGACGATCTATCCACGGGTAGCCGTAGTAGCATAAATCGTCATCGGGAAATAGATCTTCAAACTCTAGAGAATGATTGGTTCGTTGAAGCACCAAAGTACAACTAAGTTTACTTTAAAAAAAAATCAAATGGAGAAAAGCATGTTTTTGAAAATAGTGGGTTTTTTTTTTTTTTTTTTTTTTTTTTTTAATCTAGATTTTTTTAAGTATCATGTAATGTTTCTTTTTTTTTAAAGTATTATCTAATGTTTTTATTTTTAATGAAATTGCATGTTTTTATTTTAATATTGTATGTGATTTTATGTATTAAAAATATATGAAAAAAAAAAGAAAAAAAAAATTGGGTAGGATAGGTGACTACTCCCTCCACTTTGGGTAATGTTAGGGTAAAATTGGGTAGTTTTGAGTTGAAGGGTTTTTATTAGATAGAGGTGATGTAGCAATTTGTGTAGTATTAGGTACTAGGTGACCACTCCCTCCCTAAGATTACATAAGTTCGAAGTTATTGGTTCTTATTTTATTGTTTTTTAACTTTTATCTACTGACTGTACGTACTGTCATGATAGTGAGTTTTGAACATTGGTTGATGGTGTTATATATACAATTGTATAGTACAGTAAAATGAACCAGTTTGCAATAAATTTGACTGATTTTAAGATACTTTTTTATATACTTATTATGATTTTAATTCGATGCTAATTTGGTTCAAGACATTTGAAAGTTTTATTTTGCAGGTGGAGTACATACTACTGATAACCGATAGAGAAAATTATCTTTGGTCTTGCTATTCATACCATATTGCCAATATAATCCTTCTTTTCCGCGCATAGTTTTAGCCTTTTCAACTAAAAAACGTTAGAATCATCACGGTCATCATATCTGCAAAAACATGACACCCTCTTGTGTATCCTCTAAGGTTCATCTCGACACTCTTGTTGATAAGTCCATACGAAGAAAGTTTTGGGATACTTTCTACAAGAACCCTACTGTGTACTTCTGGTATTAACAAAGGCTTACTATACCAAGAAGTCTTGTGAGATACTTTTCTGCACCAACCCTAAGCCAAGACAAGTAAGCATATTTTAATCGACCAATTAAAAGATAGATATATATATATAAACAAAACTTAATCATGATTTGGAACTAAACAAATGGTAATCAAGATAAGTGTGCTACACGAATATCTTTATTTACTAAAAGTAGCCATAGGACAGTCCTGTTGGAGCTTAACCATTAGTAGAAAGAATATATTTAGCTTTTCAACATCAATAATCCATCTTGTTCTTATTTCTTTATTATAGAACCGGATACTGATAGACTTGGTGAAGGTTTTCATTTGGCAACGTAATTTTTAATGTGATCTTAATTATGGGTGGCACATTTCCGTATAGAATTAACAAATGCCTGATTTCATAGTTTAATGCTATTGTATTAATCAATTAGCTATGAAGTCATCTTCTCTATTACTCCATATGAAGAAGACTTTGACAAAAAATTGGTTAGTACCAAGTCCAAAGCCAAGTTATTTATTTTTTTTTTTTATTTATTTATTTATTATTATTATTCTCTCTCTCTCTCTCTAAATATATATATTTAAAACAGTGAGTTAGTACATGGGGCGCGGTGGCGCAGTTGGCTAGCGCGTAGGTCTCATAGCTAAAGCTAACAGTTTTTTTTAGATCTTTATAAAGAATGTCACAAGATTAATTTTATCTCTAACAATCTTATTCCTCAACCTTTAAATATTAAGACTAGTTGATGCCCCCACAAAAACGGTAAAAGCACTTAGCTTGCGACAATTGTTTGTGTTATTACATACGTATTATTTTAGCGTTAAGAGTATAAGGTATAGTGTTATAAACCCCGCCATGTCAGCATTTCACAACCTTCAGGAATCTCTCTTTTATATATATATATATATATATATATATATATATATATATATATATATATATATATATATATATATATATATATATATATATATATATATATTCTATCTCTAAAATTCGTGGGCGATGATGATTTTCTAAAGTTAGATATTGCCTTTTGTTTATAGGGAAAAACTAGGGTTTCTGGCTGGATACCCTGTCGCGGCACGGCGAATTGCTCGTGTCACAATCGGGGTCTTCTTCACCGCGATCTTCGTCTCGGGTGTTCTTCTTATATTTCTTTTACATATGTCCCAACACAACAATATTTGTCGCGTCCCGACCAGCTCTCCGCCAGAAATTTCATAGTTGTTCACTTATTTACGCTTTGAGTTCTTGTTTCTTTGTTTTTTGGCAACATAACTTGGTATTTCTAAGCATTTGATCCTTGTCCTTTCATCCTTAAAACTATATGCAAGAAATTAAATACTAAAAGCCCACTATAGAAGTATAAAAACATATATATATAACATGTTCAAATAAGCTAAAATAAGCTTAATCTGTATTAAACATGTCTTGAGTATCCTTACTAATTTTTGTTTTTAGCTTATGTTTATTTTTGTAGTTTGAATAATTCTGGATAAAAGGTTGAGAGGCTAACTTGGCATGAAGGATTGAAGTTTGGAAGAAATAATGCTTAGTTGAAGGACCAACTTTGCAAGCTTTGAAGGCTATATATCATTTCATCTCGCCTAGGGTTATGAGATAACACAAACACACAATCTTATAACTCTCTCTCTCTCTTTCTCAAACTCTTATATCTCATACTTTTGCTCTTCCAGATCATCTTGATCTTTTGCATTCTGTATTTGCTGTTATAGATTATTTCTCTTTGATAATAATATTTTGTGTATTCAATTTGCTCTTCCGGATCATCTTGATCTTTTGCATTTTGTATTTGCTGTTATAGATTATTTCTCTTTGATAATAATATTTTATGTATTCAATCATTGTCTATCCGCTTAGTTGGTAATCTTGCCGACTAATTCTTTATTAGTTAATTCTTGATCTTTTGGTGGTTTAGTTTATGTTTTACGATACCATCGCACATGGTATAAGAGCTCCAAGCTGGTTGATTCGACCAATTTGTGATTTCTAGGATTTCAGACATCTTTGTCGAGAACCTGGGGGTTGTTCTTGATTGTTCTGGTGGTTATTTGTGGTGATTCTTTTAATTATGTGATGGTTAATTGATAAATCTACGGTTACTTTTGGTTAATTTTGATTTTTAGGGTTTGGATCTTGAAACCATAGAATTTAGGGCAAGGGGTTGATTTCTAGTATTATTTGGGCTTCTCTTCTTCTTAATAATCCTCTAACTAAGTGAATCAAAGGTTATTGTGATATTTCCGCTGGTATATCTTATTAAAGCACTGTAAGGGCAATTTCCTTTTCTAAATCTCTGAGTATCTTGTTTGTATAGGTGTTGACAACCTGATTATACTTGACCTACCTTTTTGAAAGGCAAGGAATCCTGCTCTGATCATGTCTAATTCACATAGATTTGTAATTGAAATATTTGGATCTGTGTTATGTGAGTTCTTTATCTAGTTTTTTGTTGTTTTGTCTTGTTAACTATATGTTTGATTTAATATGTTATATTTTGTGTTTAATCTGTTATATGTTGTGTTTAATCGTTTGTTTGATCTAATATGTTTGATTGATTGTTTTATTTGAACCGTTTAATTGTTTGTTGGATCTAATATGTTATATAATGCATGGCTAGTGATGATACTTTTACTTTTACTTCTAAGACTAATGATGGGGGTGGTGGACCCTCTTACCTCACCCTTGTCTTTGGAGATCCATTGTATTTTCATTCTAATGATACTAGTGGCTATAACACCCTCAAAATATCACAACGGAAGATAATGTCACTAGGTGTTACTTCATAGTACAAAGTTCAAGTCATAGAAAATGCCCTCTACATGAGACGTTTTAAAGTTACCAATTGATAAATGAAATCAAACTTACAATGATGCGCGTACAAGGCGCGTTCGGGGTCAAAGAAACTTTCTTTTCGTCGAGCAAGTTTTTCAACACCCTAGGCAGTGAACCAAATCGTTGTAGTGTAGTATTGGGTAAGCCTCGGGTATTGATATCGTTCTCTAGGGGAATAGAATGCTAGTAAGAAGTGTACTACGCTAAGGTTGAGGTTGAGGAAGATTATTTTTATCTTTTTTATATTTTTTAGAAAGCTAAGGGTAAAATCTCGGGGTTTGGATTTGGGGGGTGATACTTCTACCGATTACTCTACTAATCTAATTATCTAAACTATGGGTAGTCTTATGTCTTTTTGATGTGTGCTCGTATGATGATTAAAAATGTGTTTACCTAGATACTATTACTCCTTAGTTATCTTTTATTGGTGGTTGAATTGTCACGTCCTTATTCTTAACGTGTTGTGTTTTCTAAGGTCGTAGGGTGTGCCTTTTTCCCTAACTCTTTGAGATTACCTTAAGGTTATTTCCTACGAAATTCTCTAAGATTCATAAACTAACCTTAAGGGTTATCTTTGGATGTTTAGCCTACGAAATCCGCTAAATGATTTATAAACTAAGGTTCACAAAGATTACTCAAGCATTTAAACACAACGATGGTCTAATTGCACTCCTAAGCCAATTACAATTAAGATAAGAGACAACCAATCAATAATTAATAACTAGGTTTCATAGATCTAAGCAAACACACAAGAAATTGAGCCGGACATGTTAAACACAAGCTTACACACATTCATTGGATGGACATAATAAAATCAATGAAGTAAAACACTTATCTTGATGTAAAATAGGGTTTGAGAACCCTAAGATCTGTATCCAAGTCGGACTACAAACGTTTTGGGTTTTTACTCCACAAGTCTACCTCTTAAAAATCTGAAAATTCGATTTCTATATATAATTTTACACTTGCGACGGCGTCGCCTTATAGGTGGGACGCCGTCAGATCCCCGTCACTAGGGTTTCATCTTGGCCAAGTAATAG
This sequence comes from Chrysanthemum makinoi, assembly GCA_910596185.1. NCBI lineage: Eukaryota > Viridiplantae > Streptophyta > Magnoliopsida > Asterales > Asteraceae > Chrysanthemum > Chrysanthemum makinoi. The sequence continues at coordinate 147,892,386 of OU343219.1, read as the reverse complement.
TTGGGACGGGCGTCACGTTGTAGTTGTGACGCCATCGGGCTTTAGTAGTGACGTCGTCTGATTCTGGATCTAGGCGCGGGATGAAAAGTCTTCGTGACGCCCTTCCTCTTCAAAGCCTGACGCCGTCATGTGTATTTTAGCAAAAAGTCTACTGAGCCGTCAGAGATTTTATTTTGTATAAAGGGACGGCGTCACCTTTTGATTGGGATGCCGTCAGGTGCAGTTCCAGCAGCTTGTGTGTCTTCGATCTTGACTTTGCCATTTTATTCATATATTCACTCATTTTCGTCCAAATATGCATCATTCCAGCATTTTGCATCCAAGAGACCTAAAAAGTGAAAATGAATGAAATTAAGCAGTAACGGATATAAAAGTGGGCGATTAAGGGCTTAAATGACCCCTTAAAAACGTACGTTTTAAATCCTTATCAAATATCCCTACACTTGGTATTTGCTTGTCCTCAAGCAAATGTGCTTTTGGCCAATCAATTTATAAGTTAGGGGGCATGAAGCAATGGTTTAACATAATTCACAACAAGTAAAAGCATCGCAATAGTCATAACAAGCATGGAAATTATACACTAGCACCTCACAAGGGGTGTTTGGATTCTCTCATCTCTCTTGTGTATATGAAATATAGTAAATGAAAATGGAAGATAAACACTCATTACCTGGTCATAGTACATAGATTACCATAGGCTTGAGACTAGATCAAACCTCCACCGCTTTGGCGTAAGCACCTAGGAACAACTATCTAAGAGGTCTTTAAAAGGGTTGTAATGTTAGGCTTACGGTAGGGAAACAAAGGGTTTGGTTGGATAGGTGATTTAGTGGTGGCAAGTCAAAAATCTTATGTTACAAGCATGAAAAGAATGTCGTTGCTAAGCCAAGACTCGACTCACTAAACTCTAGATAAATTGAAACAAACAAAAATAAATATAAAGATAGATGTAGGATGTAGAATGCATCATAAAACAAGTTCTAGAACATATTATACTACCGGTACACTCTTGAAGCATTAAAGGTGAATGCTTTAATTCCTATAGATCTAGGGGCGAACCTTACATTTTTGGGGTGGAATTTGAGTGGTAAACGGTTTTGTCTAGTAGTCATATAAATCCTATCCATGAGACGCTTTATTAAGACTAAAGTCTCACTCGTACATGTCATGAAAAATTTTAAATTTGGAGCTAAAATTGCCATAACAAATATTTCTCATAGCTTATTACACAAATGAAATAGGACAATACAAATATTCAAGGATAAGCATAGTTTCAAAGTTCCGTTTATTCTCCCTCCACACTTAAACGAACATTGTCCCCAATGTTCCCCGAAAGTATCAAAGTTATGATAACGGAAGGTAATTAAAAGAGAAAGAAACTAGTACTCCCCTGATTAGCTTGGTAGGATTCGTGTGAGTAGTGGTTAAATTCTTTCCCAAGAAGAATGTATGTGTGATAAGCTCCATCCAACATTATGTTTCTTCTTCTTGATAAATAAAACCTGCACTTTAAGAAAAAAAGAAAACCTTCGTAAAATGGTGTAAACTATATATAACTCAACTACACTAGGATATAATGCTTGTGCAATGAATGTTTGCAGATTTTCTGGAAAATTAAGACCTGAGAATTTCCAAAAATTTATACTTAGCACAACGAGGAAAAGAATTGTATAAGCTGTTTTCTCCTACGTCGTCAGGTTCTAATCCTGACGCCGTCAAGTTGTCCTGACAGAAACTGGTCTGCTGCATTTTCCTGGAAAAATTCTGGAAAAAATTACACCTTTAAAATCTGGAAAAATTCATGCAAAACATCCATTATGACTCGATACAAGCATTTGACTCTAACAAACACACATATATATCAATTTCATTAATTGTAGCTCTCATGTTCACGTTCTTTTAAAAACGTGTGTAATCCTCCCTACACTTATCCTTTTTGTAAAATACCTTTATATGTAATTAAGACGAGGTTAAAGACAAAATAAAGCATTTTCACAAATTCAAACATGAGAACATACAATAATGAAAAGATATATGACACACAAACAAGCAAACAATTAAGCATGGGTTGCCTCCCACAAAGCGCTTTTCTTTATTTATGAGTCTTTTAGCTAGACTCGAAGTCGTGCTCCTACGTTGTCTCGTGCACGCTTACGTGCCCATATCTAAGCCATTCCAATGCTCTCTCACTTTTCTTGTACTCATCTCCTAACTCTAGGCCTTTTTTATAGTAACTTTCATTTTTTTCATAAGTATGCCTAAGTCCCCGTTGTTTGTCTCTTTTCAATTATCGAATAGGAGCCATCCGATTTCATGCCTCTATATCTTTGTGCTTAAACCTAGGGTGCGTACGGGGCATTTGATAGACAAAATCCTCAAATCCATCGGAGAATGTGACTAAACCATCAATCATCCGTTCATTCAACTTAGTCATTCTCTTAAAGGATGTTCCAAATATTACTTGAGTGAGGCTTCCATCAATGAATTCTCCTAAGTCTTCTAAGACCATGAATTCAACCACATAGGCAAAACTTTCAACAAACACATCCAAGTAAGTGACCGCATCAACAACATTGTCCCCTTGATAGGCTAATTCATTCACCTTAATTTTATTATATAGATTTCTTGAGATTAAGTTTAAAGGTAAGAATGAGTGCAAGTTAGCATCAAAACTTTCAAATCCTATTTTACAAGGGAATTGCATGTTAAAGGGGCGTCAAATAGGAATCAAGCAAGGGAACCTAAACGAGATAGAAATCTAACTAGCTATTCTATTCCCCGGCAGCGGCGCCAAAAACTTGATGCGCATACAAGGCGCGTTCGGGGTCAAAGGAAATCCCATTTCGAGAGCAAGTTTCTCAACATCCTAGGCAGTGAACCTAATCGTTGTAGTGTAGTATTGGGTAAGCCTCGGGTATTGATATCGTTCTCTAGGGGAATAGGAATGCTAGTAAGAAGTGTACTACGCTAAGGTTGAGGTTGAGGAATATTATTTTTTATCATTTTTATATTTTTTAGAAAGCTAAGGGTAAAATCTCGGGGTTTGGATTTGGGGGGTGGTACTTTCACCGATTACTCTACTAATCTAATTATCTAAACTATGGGTAGTATTATGTCTTGTTGATGTGTGCTCGTACGATGATTAAAAGTGTGTTTACCTAGATAATATTACTCTCTAGTAATCTTTTATTGGTGGTTGAATTGTCACGTCCTTATTCTTAACGTGTTGTGTTTTCTAAGGTCGTAGGGTGTGTCTTTTTCCCTAACTCTTTGAGATTACCTTAAGGTTATTGCCTACGAAATTCTCTAAGATTCATAAACAAACTTTAAGGGTTGTCTTTGGATGTTTAGCCTACGAAATCCGCTAAGTGATTTATAAACTAAGGTTCATAAAGATTACTCAAGCATTTAAACACAACGATGGTCTAATTGCACTCCTAAGCCAATTGCAATTAAGATCAGAGACAACCAATCAATAATTAATAACTAGGTTTCATAGATCTAAGCAAACACACAAGAAATTTAGCCGGACATGTTAAACACGCAAGCATACACACATTCAATGGAAGACATAATGAAATCAATGAAGTAAAACACTTATCTTGATGTAAAATAGGGTTTGAGAACCCTAAGATATTGTCCAAATCAGACTACAAACGTTTAAGGTTTTTACTCCACAAGTCGACCTCTTAAAATTCTAAAAATTCGATTTCTATATATAATTTTACACTTGCGAAGGCGTTATATAGGTGGGACGCCGTCAGATCGCCGTCATTAGTGTTTCGTCTTGGCCAAGTAATAGTTGGGACGGTGTCATGTTGTAGTTGTGACGCCGTCGGGCTTTAGTAGTGACGTCTTCTAATTCTGGATCTAGGCCGTCTGGGATGAAAAGTCTTCGTGACGCCCTTCTTCTTCAAAGCCTAACGCCATCAGGTGTATTTTAGCAAAAAGTCTACTAATCGTGAGAGATTTTATTACGTATAAAGGGGCGTAACCCTTTGATTGGCACGCCGTCAGGTGCAATTCCAGCAGCTTGAGTGTCTTCGATCTTGACTTTGCCATTTTCTTCATATATTCACTCCTTTTCGTCCAAATATGCATCATTCCAGCATTTTGCTTCCAAGAGACTTAAAAAGTGAAAAAGGGATGAAATTAAAGATACTTGGATAAAAGTGGGCGATTAAGGGCTTAAATGACCCCTTAAAAACGTTCGTTTTAAATCCTTATCATACAACAAGAGGTCCTAAGTGTTAATTTACATAAACATTTTAAAAAACATGTCAAATAAGTGATGTATCAGTCTTGAACCTCTTGAAAAGACATGCTAAAAGTGTCAACACAAAAGTTGGTAAATTTATAGGTTTAATGTAAATAAGATGAAAAGCTTTCTAAGTAAGTTCTCATGACAAATATATGTCAACCTAATCTTGTTACAAGTCTCGCCATACAAGACTTGTAACATCTTAAGTTCACATATAAATTCATGATGATAAATGTAAATGTTAAGCGCAGACCATAAGAATTTAAAGTTCGTTTGACCAGTTCATTTGGTTATGTAACCAGTTCATTTGATCATGATACCAGTTCATTCGGTTATGTGACCAGTTCATTCGGTTATGTGACCAGTTCATTTGGTTATGTGACCAGTTCATTCGGTTATGTGTCCAGTTCATTTGGTCATGTACAGTCGCGATCAGTCCATAAATGTTTAAGTGCTTGTGTCCATAAGTAAACGAGTAAAGTATTTAAGTTAACAAACATGTATTCAAGTAAAACGAGATAAGTATTCAGGTAAAAACGTGTATGTACTCAAATAAAATGAGTGATGTATTTAAGTAAATGAGCATGTATTCTCACGTCTAAAGTAGTTTAAAATGAGTATAAACAAGTAAAAGTGGGGCTATGAAACTCACCTTAAGCAAAACGATCACAAAGTGCAAAATAAGATCATGTCTCAAAATCCCTAATAGCAATCTAAAATAATATGTTGCGTCTTAGGTTTCATGAATGATAACGTAAATATGCAAATGAATTTTTATAAAATTATATATAAAGATTATACACTGTACTTAGTGTTTTGAAAATTTTATAACTTTTAGGAACTTGTTTTGACCATTATATAACTTTTACAAGTCTTATTACAAATATGATTGGTTTTATAAGACCTATCTTATTTTAGAAAATCCACATCTCCGAACCGTAAAGAGTTATGACTTGGTTTTTACTTCTTTGGAAAGGTATTTGAGTAAATTTATCAAATTTATGGGTCCCACTATTTTAAAAATTACAAAACCAGTGTCAAATTACAAAAATACCATTATGTGTCAAAACTGATTTTTGGTTGCACATTTCAGTCCCACAAAAATGTCTTTATTTTATAAAATACAACTCCGCTTGATTCCTTTCAAGCGGCCACGTTTAAGTTAAAGGGTCTGCTACAACTTTTATTTGAGCACCAATAAGAAGTTCTTTACAAATTTTAAGAGTTTTTTGCTATTGAAATCTGATTACCAAATCTGGAATAGTTTTGTCGTTTAGTTTCTAGTTAAATCATTGGGTGGAGTTATGGGACGAGCCACCTGAAAAAACAAAGCTAAGACATAGATTTATAACTCTATATTTTTGTCCAAGTCTCTAGTCCTACTGATTTTTCCCAGGTAATCACGTTTTAGTCTATGGTCAAAACTGTCTTAACAAATCAAGTCCAAAATATGTTTTCAAGTGTTTTTAATTATGTACAATGTATAATCATGTCCAATAAATGAATATTACATATGATACGTATAAAATATAGTAGTGAAAATGAAAAATAGTTGGTTTCTTTACTAAGTATTTTGGTGAAATGAAGAAAACAAGTACAAGATCAAGACAATAACCACAACAACTGTTTAACACCACCAATTTAACCCAAGCTTCCAATTCAACTAACCAAAAACCATTCCAAGCTCTAGATCTATAAACTACTAACTTTGCAAACCCTTTTTAAAACCTCCAAGATAAACCTTGCAAAAACTCTAATAGAACCCAAGTGTTAATGAGATTTAATTGTGGTTTTGTGAAGAAATAACACATATACTAGCTAGAAACTCATGATCTTCAATATAGGAGTGAAAGAACAAGTGAAAAACAAATACAAAAGGTGTTTGTGGGCTGTGGTTGCACAAAAAAAGGAGAGCACAAGAAAGATGGTGTAGTTTTGTTTATCAAAATAAAAGTATGATTTAGTTAGATCTAGTTTTGGTATATGAATCATGCAAGTAGGATTACACATGTCCTAAACAAGTGATAAGTGTCATTGTTGTGTAGTAGGCGTGGCATAAGGGGTGATAAGTTGGATGTTTAGTGTTTATCTTGTGTAGTTTTGATCCCGATTATTGAAAACGTAAAGCTTTACGTGAAACATAAAACCAGGTAATATAAAAGTCTAAAACATATAAAATTGTTATAACTTGACAAAATAACTAATTTTAGTATTTTAGATGAGACACAAGTTTATCGGGGTGTCCAAACAGTGTTAAACTTAAAAACGTAAGTTATAAACGCGTAAAACGGCAAATGTGCAAGGTTTATGTAAAAATGAAAAAAAGTAAAATATGACATATCAAATGTGAATGTAAGAAAACCAAAATGCATAAAATATGTAGAATGAGCATAGTCTATAGTCGGTTTAAATTAAATGTACGCGAGTGAACCTACCCGGTTACTTGTAAAAGTTAATTTATGTGAAATTAAAATAATAAGTAAAGTAATTGATTAAATAATTAACTGAAAAATATTAATTGTTATAGTGGATCTCCAATTGTGAGTATTAAGTTGTCTGGTACTGAAAATTATAATATGTAAAGTTGTGATATGAAATTTGCTCTAAGAAATCATTATAAACTTGGTTTTATTGATAGAACCTGTAAAAGAGATTTGGTTAATCATGCTCTTTCTTATAAATGGGATATGTGTAGCTATGTTGTTGTCACTTGGATTTTGAACTCGATTAGTGCTAAATTATTTGATGGTAAAATTTATTCTAAAACTGCTTATGAAATATAGAATGATCTTATATGATAAAGTTATTGGATCTGTTGTTTTTAATTTGAATAAAAGTATCGATTCATTGGGTCAAAATGGATCTACTCTGGCTGATTATTATAATAACTTGAATTCTATTTGGAATTTGATGTTATGATTAGTTTGCCTCCTTGTACTTGTGATATTAAACACTATGATAAACACAATCAGTTAATAAAGTTGATGTAGTTTCTTATGGGTCTGGATGAAAGTCATCTGTCAATAAGGAGTAACATTCTTACTAAAGTTCCTCTTCCATCTATGAAAACTGCTTTTGCAGTTGTCTTATAAGAGGAATATCATAGGAATGTAACTTCTATTAGTACTTCTTCTACTAGACCCTATGCAATTACATTTTCAGCTAAAACTTTTGTAAAGAGGAGGTTAACAGAGGATCTAATTCTAACCTTAATAATACAGGATCTTATCCTAATCTGTAATGTACTAATTGCAATAAGATTGGTCACATTGTTGATAGATATTTTGAACTTGTTGGTTATTATGTTGGTTATGTTAAAAGGAATTTTAATGCTCGGACTAGACTTGTTACCAGTAATAATGGTTATGTTGATGTTCATTCTTCAAACATTGTTACTAATAATAAACCTAGCAATTCACATGTCTGTCTTACTAATGAAAAAATTGCTAGACTTATGAGTCTTCTTAATGAAAATCTATCTCTACTGCTAATACCAATATGGTAGGTACTTGTCTTAAAGGAACTTTTTTTAATGGAAGTCTTAAATTCAATTTAAACTTCGAAAGATATTGTAGGATAAATTATTTTAGTATGTTGATTAATATTGTGGCGGATCTTGTGGTCTAGCCTTGTAGAGACCAAACACATCCATTGTGGTATTACGAGACTAGGAGAGAGAGAGAGAGAGAGAGAAAATGATATAACTGTTTTATCATACACAACTTAAGTGAAACTTGAGAGGTATTTATACTTACTACATATAAATGTTCTAATGGTTGGAACATTTTGTTTCCTCTTGTAACTATACAATGTTGCGAGGGTATAAGACCTAATAATACAAATCTAGTAGCATATCTGTATTTTTTGTGAACAAAGAGTCTCCCTATAAATATTAATAGACTAGAATTTTGAACATTGTTGTCTTCAAATAAATATGAGCATGACTATGAAGCTCACTCTTTTGAACAAACATCAGCTTTGAGCTTTTACTCTGAGCTTCCTGTGCATCATCCTTAAAGAAGAACAATAAAATGACAACTAATTGAGTTTGATCCCCCTCAATTAGGTCATCATATGTAAAAGCTTCTTCAAGAGCTTGATAGTTTCTGAATCGGCTCCCCCTTAAACTGACCATCGCCTTTTATAGATTCGAAACATGAAAGCCATGATCATCAATTTGAAGTACTTGATAATCTTTTCTCTTCCAAATAAACCCATCAAACGAAGGTCCAAATGATAATACCAAGTTCGAACCACCCAGCCATGGTACAATATGCCTATAACCCTCTTTTTCGGCCAAATAAAATTCAAACAAAGCTAACAACCCATAGTATATATGGTTATAGCCCTTGTTAATGACTTGTAATTTCCTACGTGTACACATTTCTCCCCCATGATGGTTGTGATATATTAGAAGCAACATGAATATGTGTAGGCCCAAAACATATATTTTCTTTTCTAAAGATGTTAAATTTTATGAAACTGGATTTCCTTTTAAATGAAAAACAAAAGTCAATTTTGTGAAACTGGTGTTACAAAAGATTTAAATCATAATAACTTTTCTGATATTGAAACCCTAAAAGATCCAATGATGAATGGAGAGTGTCCTTTTAGGATGATGGCACAAAGTTGAATCTCCTAATGAGAGTGATGATGACTTTATTGCAACTTTCGTAGATAAAAATACACACCTTGGGGACACTTTTCTACAAGAAAATTAATTTGTTGAGAATTTTATGATGGAAAACTACAGCGTAACAAGTACTGAATTTAAAAAAATTATTTAACCATTAAAGATGTACATTTATCAAATAAAGTATACAACAAAAGACTTTATTAAAAACACTTGTTTATGTAAAAGGGTTTTCCTCCCATGAGATCCGGATACACCAAACCTAATTAATCATGCACATAATAATAAACTACATACCTTATGCAGAACAACAAACATGAACAGATGATTACCTTGTAATCTTGCTCCATGAATCCAAGCTCAAGAACACACGGAAAATTTTGTACAAAGTGTAGAACAGACCTGTCAGTTTACACACTAACACTCAGTTTACGTGATTTTGAGTTCACCAAGTACGTAGAAGTCGTAAATTATAAAATTTCTGAAGTTTATAAATGTGAATGACTATAGTGTTTTAAAATGACATGAACATATCGTGACATTTAAACGATGTTTAACTAGAATCGTAGGTCGTAGGCATGTTTATAGACAAGGGTTCCTAATAAAATGGACATTAAGCAAAAAAATGACTCGAAAAGTATAAAACTAACTCGACAACATGAAATTAGTTTAAAGATGTAAAAAATGGTTATCGATAATCCCTTGTGGGTTACGCTTAGTGTTCACGGTGGTTTCAAGTGGTCTACAACTGTTGAGTGATACTTCGGTATACTCCAACGACTCACAACGACAGAGTAACGATATTGAGTACAGGGAAGTGCCAATGACTATCCGGTTTAAGATTCGTCTAAGACCGCGCCAGCGAATTGGGATATGCCTGTACAAAATATCCGAACTCTTACGTCGGGAACTTTATTGCTAACTGTCTACATGCAGGATTGGAGATCCAAAGTTCCAGGAGAGATCGTGCCATTCTCCACATGCTCATACCAACAACATCACAAATGAAGTTCTCTCAAAACAAAGGAAACTCAAAAGTCAAAATGATTCTTCTTCAAAGCTAAAGAATCTACAAAGTTTAAAAACTTGAGAACTACATCACATCTGAAATCCAAAGTCAAAAAACGTGTGAGCATGGTGGAGAAAGAAGGGGAGACGCCTGAGCAACGAAGTTGACCAATGGCAGACAACAACATACTATCACTACATCCCCAAAATAATAAAGAACAAAGAATACAACGACGTCAAAGCTAAAAATTTCAAAAGAAATAAGATCCCGAACACTCTTAAGAGGAGATTTTTGGAACCTAAAGCATCTCTACTCACAAGAAAGAAGAATGCTAGAAGACGTCAAGCAACTCTATTACTTCATTACTAACACTTAGGGGGAGATTGTTGGAATCAATCCTAAACAGTATTATCAAGTGCTAGTTAATTCATTGTAATAGGTTGCGCATTTATGGCTTTTATGTTTGTTATTAAGTGCGAGGCTTATGTAGAAAGCCCATGACCCTATGCAAAGGCCCATAAGGCCAAGGAAGGGACTAGATGTGTTGCCCTAGCTCTCTTCCCCTATAAATAATGTAACCTCTCCTTGGAGAGGTGTTGTTCACTTTAATACATTACGCATAACCTTTCTCTATCCATACATGTGTGTTTGTGTTCAACCTTCCCTTCTTCATCTCATTTCTATCATCTACATACTTGTGTTCATTTATGATGACCTAATAATTCCTACCGGATATGCAATACTACCATCCGCTAAACCTAAGATTATTTCTGTTGGTTCTATCTTACCTAGGTTAAGGCTTTTATGGAGAGACAACGGAAGAAGGTTGATGCTTGACCCTAGATCGACTAATGTGTCGAAAGCTTTGGAATTTCCAATGCTACATGGAAGAATGAATAGCACGGGATCATTTAACTTCTTAGGTAATTTGTTTTGCACAAATGCGGACCCATGTTCTCCTAGTTTTAGTTCTTGCTCATATTTATCTTTTAAAGCATTATAGTAAGGCGCATGAGTCAAGACTTCAAGAACTGGTTTCTCTTGGTAAAGCTCCTTAAACTCCTCTTCTAGAGTAGATTTGGGTTCTTGATTGATTGGTGTTTCAAGAGTTTGATGGACCGTCAACTTGTGTTGTTGGTATCTCATGATGGGTTGTTTGGGATACGTGTTGATGGAGTTGACCGAATGGACTTATGGGTGCGAGGGGCATGGATATGCACTCTCCCTTGGTGAGCAAGAACATGGACTCGATGAAATCGAATTCACTTGTGGGTTCTTTATAGTGTCACTTGGGAGTGCTCCTACATCCCGGTCATTGAAGGCTTTTAAGAGGGTGTCAAGCTTGGTTGTCATCTCGCTTTGTCGTTGCTTGAAATCGGCTTCAAGCTTAGTCAATCGAGCTTCTTGAGATGACATGAATTTGGACACCATTCCCTCGAGACTAGTGGAAGTTCCGATGTCTGGAGGGTTGTTGTAGGAGGTTTGGTTTGGTTGGGACCTATTGGGTGGACTAGATGAGTTATTTTGGGGCGGGTTTGAGTTTTGGCTCCACCTAAGGTTAGGGTGATTCCTGCATAAGGGGTTGTAGGAATTTCCTAGGTTGTTTTGATCGGGCTCGAAAGTGTACCACTTCTCTCCCGCTCCGTTGGTACGCGTGGAGGCGTAGGCCGCAAAAGCTTGTTTGGAGAGTTTTATGCAATCACGAGTGTCATGGGAAACACTACATAATTCACAAGGTAGTGTGATTTTGTTCACTTGGCGTGAAGGCTTGGGAGCTTCGTAGGAGCTCATTAGGAATTTGACTTGATCTTCAAGTTCGAGCATCCTACTATTGGAAGGTTGTGAGTCAATGTGAGGCAAGGAGATTGCCTTGACGGTTTTAGGCAACACACGGGTGTCATTCTAACATTCGTTGTCATAGAGGGCAAGGTCCTCTATTGTACCACACGACTCTTCCGCGGTAAGTTCACTAAGATTGCCACCGACCGCTAGGTCGATGGTTTGCCTAGTTGAGTGATTGACATGATCGTAAAATATTTGGACTTGAAGCCAAAGATCAATGCCGTGATGAGGGAATTTATGGAGCAAGTCCTTGAATCGAGTCCACGCCTTGTAGAGAGTTTCGCTTTGACGTTTTGGTAACATCAAGATGTCATTCCTTAGCTTGGTAGTTCTCCCCGGTGGGAAAATTTGGGCGAGGAAACGGGTGGTGAGATCAACCTAAATCGAGTTGGATCCGGTGGGAAGTCAATCAAGCCAATTACTAGCTTGGTCCCGTAGAGAGAATTGGAAGAGACGCAAGCGCGTGGTCTCCCGTGTGGTAGCATCAAGGTTGATAGAGTCAACGATTTTTAGGAAATCCTTGAGATGCCGATTAGGATCTTGAACATGATGGAACATCCATTTTGCACCAACCGGATGGTGTCGGATCGCAGGGTCGTAGTTTGAGCTTGAAGTGGGAGCTCAATGGTGTTCCTATAGCCTTGATGGCTCGTTCTAGAGTATTCACCAAGAGTATAGCTTCTTGGCGGGTCAAGTGGTGGTTGGTTGAGCGGAAGGGGTTGATGTGGTTGTGGATTGTTGTTTGGTGGTGGATTGTCACCCATGGTGAAGAGTGACAAGGTTATGAACAAAAACACAAATAAGGGGGATAGACTACAAGGAAGCTAATGAAAAGAGAAAAAATCTCACTTGATAGGAATCAAGCGAGTGAACTTAAACGAGATAGAAATCTAACTAGGGCAGCGGGGCAAAAAACTTGATAGCAGGGTTCGGGGTCGAGAAAACCTCCTTTTTTACGAGCAAGCTTTTCAACCCTCTAGGCAGTGAACCTAATCATTGTAGTGTAGTATGGGGTAAGCCTCGGGGATTGATTTCGTTTTCTAGGGGAATAGGAATGCTAGAAAGAGATATATGATGAGAAGGTGGGGTTGACGATGATACTTTTTTTTGTCTTTTTTATGGTTTTTTAGAAAGCAAAGGTAAATATCTCGAGGTATATGATTGGGGGTTGGTACTTCTACCGATTTCACTACTTTACTACTTATCTAATTATCTAGTTAACTACGATAGTTTATGTCAAATTGAGGTGTGCTCGTATGATGATTAAAGATGTGTTCACTTAGATATTATTACTCCCTAGTTATCTTTTATTAGTCGGTTGAATTGTCACTTCCTTTATCTTAATTGGTGCGTTGGATTCCGATTAGTCGTAGGGCGGTGCCTAATCCCCTAGTTCCACGAATTGTAACTCTCCTTTAGAATACCTGAGATCGGAAAGTGCAATAGCATTTCCCCCGAATACACTACTATCCTAAAGCTACAATTCACGCAATAAACACAATGATGGCCTAGGTGCACTCCTATGGCTTTTTTCTATTCAGGACGTTCAAGCTCGCAACAATGAAAGAAGAAGCCAGTTTTCCTTAATCTAGAATCTACCAGATAAGAGAAAAGACAACCTAACAACAATTAATAACTATGTTTCATAGATCTAAGCAAACACAAGAGTAATTTATCTAGACATGTTAAACAAGCAAGCATACACACAATCAATTGAACATGGGGTAGACATAATGATAAATTAGATAAAAAAACTTATCTTGCAATGTAAAATAAGGTATGAGACCCTAGAATACTGTCCAAGTCAGACTATAACTGAGTTAGGGTTTGCTATCCAAAATTCTACCCTTTTAAATACCGAAAAATTAATTCTATATTTAGATTTACAATCGCGACGACGTCACCTTTTGCTAGTGACGCCGTCAGGTCGCCGTCATTAGGGTTTCGTTTTGGCCAAGTCATCGTTGGGACGACGTCACTTGAGATGTGTGACACCGTCAGTCTTCCCGCAGGACGTCGTTTGAATCTTAGATCTTGGGCATCTGATGTAGATTTTGTGAGTGACGCCTTCCAGAATTAAGGTGTGACGCCCTCAGGGTTTAGGACCAGAAATTCCGCTGAGTCGTCGTGTGCACTTTCGATCAAGTCTTCAATAGAGGGACGACATCGCCCTTTGTTTGGGACGCAGTCTGGTGTGCTGGATGGCCTTTGATCTTGAATTTGCCATGTTCTTCATGTTTTCGCTTCTTTTCATCCAAATATGCTTCATTCCAGCATTTTGCTTACAAAAGACCTAAAAAGTGAAAATGAACGATTTTAAGCAGTAACGGATATAAAATGTGTCGACTTAGGGCTTAAATGACCCCCTAAAAACGTATATTTTAAATCCTTATCAATAAATGGAGTGGACCTTTATTATTCATGATTTCCACTTTAGTGATCTTGCTAGATGCTCGTCTCTTTTAAGTTCTGTTGTAGTAGCTGTCATATGTAGCTTTCTTCCTGTTGAAGAGTTGGATAGTTTCTGCATCCTGGATTTGAATGATTTCAGCTTGATGTTTCAGGATCTTTGCTTGTTCAGCTTCAGATTTCAGTCTTTGGTTCCCATCTGTTGCCTTAAGAGTTCTTCTTCAGCTTAAGCTTCTCTTTGTTCTTCTTGTCTCTGCCTTTCTTCATCAATAATTTTTTGCTTCTTGACTTGTCTTTGAAAAAGTTCTGCTATTGAGAGATGAGTGCCAGATGCTTTAGCCTTTTTGGTTTCCTTCTCCCCCTCAGCAAGAGCAGAGGTAGTTGGTTCTGCTGAATCATCACCAAATGAAGATATTAAGTTTTCAGTTGTTACAAGATTATCTATGGAATTGGCTACTACACTAAGAGCTGTAGGAACTTGATCAAGCAGTTTGTAGTTGCAAAGTTGCTCAATAATTGTGGAGACTGATGTAGGAATAGCAAGAAGCTCAGCTGGTAATTCAAATTTATTTCCTTTAATGGCTTCCAATCCATTGTTGAGTGATGTGATGGTTGTGTTTGTGGTTTCAATGTGAGTAGGAATCTATTTGAATTTAGAAAGCAAATCCACTTCCATGCCTTTGATGAACATATCCAATTCCTTTATCTTTTCTTGTACCTTGATAGGTAGGTTTTTTAGTTCACCTAGAATAAGAGAGGAGAGGTCTTCATTTTTGAGCAGGTTGCATAGCTCAAGCTTAAGGGCTTCAACTAGTAATGATGTGAGTTATTGAATGTTGGGGTATGATGGTTGAGCTTTCAGTAATGTTGCTTTAGTTTAAGCAGCTTCTTTATCTTTCTTCAATTGATTGGCCTGCCGTGAAACAAGAAGAACTTGATTGGTGAGAGCCCTTAGTTGTTCTGTCTTTGCTGAAAGAGGAATGCCTTCAGTTTTATTGGATGGGGAAGCTGAAGCCTTTGTATGTTCATCATTGCTGAAGATGTTTAGTGGGGCAACTTTAAGATCTCATTCAATCTCAATCTTTTCACCAACATTTGACAGTAGTAAAGTGTGTAAAGCTTCCTTATTCATCTCCTATCCATCTGATGGGGTTGAATCAGACTGGTCCTTAGAGAAAATAGGGGATTTGTATTAGAGCTTTAACTCCTCTCCAGCAGACTCGGTTTTGTCTACCTAGTCCTTAGAGCTAAAAATGAGTGATTTGTTTATGGTCCCCTCTTCAACAATCTGTTTTTGAACTCCTGGTTAATTGGGAGCCGATTTGTTAGGGTTGGGTTCAAAGATGACTCCTACTAAAGCTTCCTTCCCTGATGCAGACTCAGAATGCACAAGTGTAGATACAGGAAATATTGGTTGAGTTGTTGACATTGACACTACACTACTGAGCTAAGGGTTGGCTCTTTCTTCACTGGTTACCCCTAAAGAAGTTTGGGTACTAGTTGCTTGTTGGGCCTCTTTATGCATTTCAACGACCTCAGGGGAGATCACTAGAGGTTGGCTTGGGTTATTAGGAGTCTTGGAAAGTTGAGACTCCTTTGTTTTTAACTTCTTATCTGACAACATAAAAAACTCTTATTTTCTATGTATTTCATAACTCTGCTCAAAAGAACAAGTATTCCCTCTCATTATTTAAAACCTCAAAAAGTTATTTTACTTGTTGAGGGGGAGTAAACACATTTGTTCAAAATGAAACGTTCTTGTTGAATTTTTCCCATAAAACTCAAAAATGGACATATTCTTAATCAACGTTTCTTCAAAAACAACATCGATATTTTTGAGGGGGGGGGGGGGGAACTAAAAGTGATTAAAAATATGTTGTGAATTGTATGGATCTCGAAAGTGCTCAACTCAGATATAACCCATGTATTGATGAACTTCAAATGTCAGTAATCGAAAGGACTTTTCCAGGACGGGGAATAATTTCAAAAGGTAGCTGCCAGCGATGTAAACGTGTCTCGCAAAGGACTTGTCTGAGTAAAATGTACCAATGAAACTTTCTTTGGACTTGGCCGGGTCGGGTAATAATTTCAAGCTAGTTCGCTAGTGATGTAAGCATGTCTCTTCATTGAAATTCGATCAATTTAAAAGTGCGAGCTCTACCTCAATCAATGCGATTTATGTTAAAACAATATAAGCACATGTGGAGGGAGTATTTCTCGAAACAAAACTTCACAAAGTGTTAACAAAATGTGTTTGATAATCATAAACACTTTGAGAGATTTTCAAGAAAAAGGTTTTATGGCAACATAATAATAGTCATGGAGTTATAAGGTAACTAAGGTTAGGAAAATACGTCCTATGATCCGCCCGAGCCGGAGGGATCTACCTAAGGACAATACCCATAGTTAGTATTAGAAGTCCTTAGGTATGATTGAAAAAAGGAGAATATGAGAAAAGAAAAAAAAGGAGTTGAATAATTAAAAAGAAAAGTTGAAGAAAAGAAATAGCTCTCCATATGTTCAACTTAGGGCGACCGGTTCATTCATATCTTTTGGTTGTCACTAAGATGACACACGATATTGAAGACAAAGCGTCATAGACCCAGTGGCGCGCACTTAACCTCTAGCCACTCAAGTTCTCTCAAAAGAACTTGTTTCATTCTCACAGGGAACCCTGCATAATCTGTCGACCTCTCACTACGAGAAGGTTGATATTGAAACAAGAGACACCACTCTAGTCTCCGACTACTAAAATCAAAATGCACTAATCGAGTCTAGAGCCACTAGATTCATCAAAAGATCTCTTAGGAACACTAAATATTTCAACACTTTTTGTTCAAACAATAAGAACACAAGTGATATAATTCTAGAGTCCTACGCAGATCCTAGAAATTTGCCAGAACATTTATGAGATGATTTTCAATTATGATCCTCCTGATTGAATAGAAACTCCTGCCAGGGTCAACATCAAACAACCCTGACAGCAGGTCACTTTGGCAATCCCTTGTAGGTTACGCTTAGTTTTCATGGTGGTTTCAAACGGTCTCTGATGCGTGGAGTGATACCGGTATACTCAGCGGCGCTAGCAACGAGTAAAGATTGATATGGGGACATGCCAGTGAGTATCCGATCTAAAATTCGTCAAAGAACGCGCCAGCGAGCTGGGATGTACATGTACGAAATATCTGAACTTTTACGTCGGGAACTTTATCGCTAACTGTTTACATGAAGGATTGGAGATCCGGAGTTCCAGGAGAGATCATACTACCACCTCTATCATCAACTGCACTCCATCTCCACATGCTCATACCAACATCGCATCACAAGAAAACTCTCACCAAAATCAAAGCAATACAAAGTTAATAATGATTCTACGTCAATCAAAGAATCTACAAAGTTTAAAGACTTGACAACTACATAAATATGGAGATTCAAATTCAAAAGAAGTATGAGCATGGTGGAGAAAGACGTAAATACACCAGTACCAAAGACGTTGATGAAAGGCAGACAGCAACATATGATCACAACAACAACAAAGAACGAAGAAAAGATTTAAGTTGGGTATAAATGGATCCGATTTTTTTCAAAACAAGTTACCTAAAAAGTTAAATGATTTGGGCTTATTCGTTCTATCTTGTAGCATTGGAGGTTCCAAAGATTTTGATACATTAGCTGACTTAGGATTAAGCATCACCTTACTCTCGCGTTACCCCTTTATAAAAGTCTCAACTTAGGGAAGTTAGAAGAAACGGAAGCAATAATTGGTTTAGTGGATGGAAGTTTAGCCTATCCGGTAGGGATACTAAAGGACATGATAGTGTATATATGGAATCTAACTACCTTGGCGGATTTCCTTGTCCTTGATATGGCTAGTGAAGAAACGGAAGCAATAATTGGTTTAGTGGATGCCCATTGTTAGTTAGAAGAGGATTCTTAGCTACCGCTAGTGCTATAATTGATTGTAAGATGCCTAAAATAACGGTAGGAGAGGGATACACTAGGTCGATCTATGATGTCAAGAAGCATGCTTATAACAATGATGAGGAACAAACACGTCAGGGGATAGCTTTGGATAGGAAACCATCAAGATATGGACCTTGGATTAATGGATATTTTATAGGACCTCAACGCCCATTCTATCTAGAAGAAGAATTTATAAATAAAACACACTCCATTGAACAACAATTGGATAGGGACACCGAGATGGACCCATTTGAGGACCCTTGATGTCGTCTGGCAGCGTTAGGGGGGTCAAAGGAACTTCTCTTTCGTCGAGCAAGTTTTTCAACACCCTAGGCAGTGAACCTAATCCTTGTGGTGTAGTATTGGGTAAGCCTCATGTATTGATATCGTTCTGGGGGAATAGGAATGCTAGCAAGTGTATTACGCTAAGGTGGGGTTGAGGATGATTCTTTATCTTTTATATTTATGTTTTTTTGAAAGCTAAGGTTAAATCTCGGGCAATTGGTTTGGGAGTGGTACTTCTACCAATTACTTCTACTATCTATTATCTAATACTACGGGTAGCTATGTCTATTTGATTGTGTGCTCGTATGATGATTAAAAATGTGTTTACCTAGATACTATTACTCCTAGTTATCTTTTATTGTTGGTTGAATTGTCCGTCCTTATTCTTAGCGTGTTGTGTTTTCTAAGGTCGTAAGTGTGCTTTTGCCCTAACTCTTTGAGAATACCTTTAGGTTGTGCCTCTGAAATCCCTAGATTAATCATAAACTAACTTTAAGGTTATATTTGGATATTTAGACTACGAAATCCACTAAGTGATTCATAAACTAATGTTCACAAAGATTACTCAAGCATTTAAACACAACGATAGCCTAGTTGCACTCCTAAGCTAATTACAATTAATATAAGAGACAACCAATCAATAATTAACAACTAGGTTTCATAAATCTAAGTAAACACACAAGAAATTTAGCTAGACATGTTAAACAAGCAAGCATACACACAATAAATGGAAGAAATAATGATACTAATGGATTAAAACACTTATCTTGATGTGTAAAATAGGGTTTGGGACCCTAGGATACTGTCCAAGTCGGACTACAAACGTTTAGGGGTTTTAATCCAAAAGTCTACCTCTTTAAATGCAAAAAAATTGAATTGTAACATATTGGATTTCACAAACACATCAAACCATGATTATAAGTGGGCGTATACTTTGGTTTTAGAGAGAGAAAGTTTAGAGGTTTAGGGAACTTAGTGAGAGAAAGTAAAAGTATTATTATGAGCTCCAACCCTCTACCTTGGGAGGTAGAGGGTATTTATAGTATCTTACATAAAGGCCACCTACGGTACATTGGATCGGGCATAGGTGGGTAAAGACCCCGTCCGTCCTCCACGGTGTTACTTAACTAAATACTACCTAACATTAAAATAACTACGACTACGAGCTTTCTAACGATTACATATACTTGAGGTGTGAGACACTTTAATAACTGGATTTACTAAATCCTAACAATCTCCCCCTAAGGGAGGTAACCTCAAATTACATTGAATATAAACAGATATAACATTAAGATTGTTCTTGGATTCTTGTTAAAGTTCTTTGCTCTGTAGCCCGTAGTCTTTGATTCTTCATGTTTTGCATGCTTGGTTAATCCAAGTGAAGGTCTTTAAGTGATCCACGTGATAATGAGTTTTGAGCCATCTTTGAGATCATCAGCTACCATAAATCTCTGACTCTTCCTTTGTAGTGTTGACATTATGTGATGTTGTGACTTTTGGACCGACATGCTCACATTCTGGATCATGATATCTTCTCATCAGAGTAGCGGAAGCTTTAGTTGATTCATGATATTTGCGACGTAGCGAGAAGCATGGAGTGAAAATATCAGAGTCGTTGATGTACTTATCATGATTTCTTTAGAAATTAATGTGTTGTGTGAGCATGCGGTACGTGGATTGACCTCTCCATTCGGTACGCAAGCGTCGGGTGAACCTACATACAACAATTAGCAATAAAGCGCCGCGAAAGTGTCTTTGATCACTTTTGTTGAATTGAAGTACGGCCCTCGGTTCCTGTTGATCGCGATACAAGTACTTCCTGCGGATCGGTATAATTCGAAGAATCTCCTTGACGAGGTTTTGCAGTATTCTAGCTATTCTCAAATCGAACGTCTCAATGAAGACAACAGAAGAGTGAACCAGTAATTGAGATTCACTGATTGATGAAAAATGATTTGAAAAATAATCGTGTACTGCTCAATAAAATTTTTTTGCAATACAACGAGGGTTTTAAGGAAAATCAATTATCAATCATAAACACCTTTTAATTTTGAAAAATTAATACACAGTCGATGTGCTAGTGAAAAGAATTTTAGGCACAATGACCGGTTTTCAAAGGCATCCGTCAATCCATAACCTGAACCAGGATTGATTCATAATTTTTAATCGCCCCATTGTTTATGTTTAGTTGTCACATGATTGATCTATTGGATAGATCTTACATGCCACCTACCAAGAGCTTGTTTGATGTTGTTGGCTCTAGATCTTCCATTGTGAATATGTTTTCATCACTCGGATGTTCGCAATACCA
This sequence comes from Chrysanthemum makinoi, assembly GCA_910596185.1. Classification (NCBI taxonomy): domain Eukaryota; kingdom Viridiplantae; phylum Streptophyta; class Magnoliopsida; order Asterales; family Asteraceae; genus Chrysanthemum; species Chrysanthemum makinoi. The sequence goes on along the minus strand of OU343219.1, from coordinate 147,871,673 downwards.
CAAAGGATAATGCGTAGAACTCTTAAAATATATTCTCTCTTTCCACATTGTGTGAAGCAGAGAGTCTTCATTGACTGATGTCCTAATGAGAGTTATTTGATGATCTCGTGGCTCTAGACTCAATAGTGCACATTTGGTTCCTATGCCGGAGACTAGGGAGAGGGTCTCCTTCTTCAATATCAACAATCTCTAAGAGAAAGTCGATTGATTATGTAGGTTCCCTGTGAGAATGAAACAAGTCCTTTTAAGAGGAACTTGAGTGGCTTGGGAAGTTGTAGTGCGGTGCATCACGGGTCCATGACGTCTTGTCTTCAATACCAGTGTTACCTTTGTAAACACAGTAGCATATGTATTGAACCCGGTTTTGCCCTAAGGTTGAATTATTGGAGGGCTATTTCTTTTCACCCTTTTCACATTTATTTCTTTTTCATTCTTCAACCCCTGCAGTGCTTACCGAGACTTCTTAACTAGAACCTTGTTGGGTTTATTCCAGTACTAGCTTAGTCTCAGTCCGCACTCTTCCCCGTTTCTCACTTTTCTCCTTTTTTCATCATACCTAAGGACTTCTACACTATCTAGTGGATTGTCCTTGGGTAGATCCCTTCGGTTCTGGCTGGATCTTGGGAACTAATACCTAACCTAACCATCTTTATATCACCATACATAAAGTAAATTTGGTCGGTCTTTTTGGTATTGTTCATCAGCCATTGAATTAATTGAAAACCATTTGAAAATCAATCCAGATACTTGTGATATATCATCAAAACATTTTGTACCTGAATTGTTTTTGATATTTTAGAAAAAGATCTCCCCCTCAACATGTGTATCGTGTATTTGTAATCGTTTGGCACATGAAGGGAGGAGAGCTTGCTAAACACTTATAAAACCATTTATCGAATTATCAGTTTAAATCCAATTTAAATCACAAGTTCTCCCCCGATCACAATTTTCAAATCATTTGAGATTTGTGATCTCTGTAGATTTAAATTGATTTTTGAAAGCTTTTGAGGAGAATTGTGACTTGCTTGTGAAAACATTGAACCGATAAGGATCAAATTTGAGACTTTAAACTCCAACGATTAAACATGCTTGAATATCTTATGAAAACATGACATAAACCTTGGTCTAAACCAATTGTATGACAAATAACCTTTTGATTTAAATGAAATCATTCTCCCCCTCAATCAATGACATAAGTTGTTGATTGAGAGATGAGAAGATGACAAATGTCAAGTTCAGATGATTTTCAAAAATTGAGTTCTAGTTATTTTTATTAGTTTTCATTTAGATAACAAATATTTTGAGAAGAATTTATAGAAGGAAAAATATTTGTGAAACTTTATTGTCTTTTAGTGACAAACACTTGTTTTTAGAATCAGAGCATGAGATTTGAAAAATAATATAAAGCACGGCTCTATTCTTTCTTTAAAAAACGGGTTATAGATTGAGATGACTATAAGCCTTTGTTTTACTTTCAATTTTTTTTTGAAATTATTATTATTTTTTTATTTTTTTTAAAGATTTATGTACATTCGAACAACATCTAAAGACCCGTGTCACTCTTTGAATGACAGCACAAAGACCGTAGATACTATCGAATCAAGAAAAACATGACAAAATGACAATATTTTTGAATTTTTTTTACTTTCAATTTTTTTTTGAAATTTTTATTTATTTTTTATTTATTTATTTTTTAATTTGGTTTTTTGAAAGTTTTATATTTTTCTATTTGCTTTTTGGTGGTTTTGTAATTTTGTATTTTGCTTTTTGAATAACTATTTACAAGAGGTGGATGAAGAAAAACTTTCCTCCTCGTCTTCCTCTTGAAGGCGTTTGAGTGTTTAGGTTGTGGACTCTTTAGAACAAGTCGGTGGAAGGATAAACTCAAAGCGTTCTCTAAATTTGAAGATGTACGCTAAGCGGTATTCAGTTCTCACAAAATAGAGTTCCACCACCTTGTTCTCCACTTGCTCCCAGATGAAATGATGTTGAATGTCGATATGCTTTGCTCTTGAATGTTGAACGTTGTTGCATGAGAGAGCAATGGCACTTTATCATAATAGAGGATTTTGTTGAATATAAAGCCATAGTCAGATAATTGGGATCTCATCCATAGGATTTGAGCATAACAAGATGGCATGGCTATGTATTCAGCCTCTGTAGAGGATATAGATGTACTCATTTGTTTCTTTGAAGACCGACTCAAGCTTATCACCCAAAAGCGACACCTCGGGCGTGCTTCGGCGTGTATCTTGACATCTGCATGATCGGCATATGCATAGTCATTAGTGACATACCGGTGTCCTTTGGGTACCAAAGTCCCATATTAATGGTTCCTTGGAGATACCGAAAGACCCGTTTAACCGCTTCAAGGTGCTTTTGGTAGGCTTAGCCTGGTATCTAGCACACATGCATACAGCGAACAGAATATTAGGTCTATTGGTTTGTGAGGTACATCGGGGATCCAATCATACTAAGATATTTCGTTTGATCTACCATGATCCACAGAGGTGGTCCTTATCCGGTTTAGTGCTACATCATGGGGTGTCAACAGGGGTCACAAGAATCAAATCCAAATTTCTTTAAAATCTCATTTGCATATTTAGATTGATTGATAAAAATGCCTCTGGGACTTTGTGAAATTTGTAATCCTAAGAAAATGACATTTGTCCCATCATTGACATTTGAAATTTGGAGCCCATCTCCTTAGAAAAGCGGTCACATTCATTGGGGTGGTCGAGGCAAAAATAATATCATCAACATAGATTTGAGCGTGAATTAAATGTTTGCTGACTTTACGGTGAACAATGTCGGATCAACTTTGCTCCTTTCTTTGAATCGGTAGATAGAAGAAACTTTGATAGCGTATCATTACCATGCCTTGGAGCTTGCTTCAAACCTAATGAGCCTTGTTAGGAATTAGAAATTCCCTGTATTAAAGAGTCGGTCACCTCAAGTATATGTAATCGTTAGAATGTTCGTAGTCATAGTTATATTTAGGTTAGTAGTATTTAGTTAAGTAACACCGTGGAGGGCCGGACGGGTCTTTACCCGTATGCACGATCCACGGCCGTTGTGTGGCGTTTTATGTAAGACTATAAATACTCTCTACCTCCCAAGGTAGAGAGTTGGAGCTCATAATAATATCTTTCACTTTCTCTCACTAAGTTCCTAAACCTCTAACTTTCTCTCTCTAGAATTCCACTTTATCGCCACTTGTGTTAATGGTTTGATGTGTATGTGAAATCCAATATCTAACAATTGGTATCAAGAGCCATGGTTAGATCATATCTTGCACATCTTTGGATTTCTAGTGGTTTTAGGTGGTTTTTGAGTTTGAAAAAGTTTAGTGGTTTGTGCATCATTTGGTTGATTTCTAGTGTTAAAGTTTGGATTTTGATTGTACTTTTGTGTTTAGAATCATCACAAGTGTTTAGGTTTTGATTTGGTAAGCTTGAATCATCGTGGTTGGGTTGTTTTTGGATTGAAAAGTGTGTTTGGAGATTTTCTTGCTAGCGACTTGAGCCACGGTATAACTTTCTTCCTAGCGACTTGCTTCACAATTTTGTAGCGAGTTACAGTTTTGGAGCTAGCGACTTAGACCTAGCGATTTAAAGTACAAGTAGTGGACTCTCCACTACGGGTAGCGACTTGGTGGTAGCGACTTGGTGCATGGCGAGTTGCTCTTTAGCGACTTGAAGTTTTAGCGACTTGAGTAGCGAGCCAAAATTGCTAGCTTAGCGAGTTATTAGCGACTTGACTTGCAATTGTTAGCGACTTCTTTGGCGGTATAGCGAATTAGGTGTTAGCGACTAGGATTAGCGACTTGGTCTATAGCGACTTGGTTGATTCTTAGCGAAGAGTTGTTGACTTTTCCGACAAAACTTCAAACGGCTATAACTTTTGATCCGTAACTCCGTTTTCAGCGTTCTACCCATCAAAGCGACGCCCGAGTGAGATATTGTGAGGTGTCACGGCCGAATGAACTAAATGAAACCGAATTTTTGAGGGCTAAATCCTCACGAAAGGAAGTTATTGAGGTTTTAAGTTTTTAGACCTAAATTTCTCAGGAAAATCGTGCATAAACCAATCCAAATCACAACCAAACAACATCTCTGCTTATCCCACAAACAATCATAAGTCCTAACACACAATTGTCTATCATTGTGTCGATCCATCGGTCATCTTAACACATTCCATTGGTCATTGCTTAACGGTTTGGTCTTGATTTTAGTAAAATCCAGCGAAAGATTCTATTTCTCGGTTTAAATCATAGACTTGTAAAATCCCGTGCATTCTACCACATCATGTCTTACTCTCTTGACCCGGTGATTTGAAGTGCTTAAATTGTATGATCTTTGTGGACAACAATGATAAAGTATGCTACCTGAGCGATTAAAGATGTTTGAATTAAACAATGAGGATGTGAGATCTTCATGTTACGAAGTACAATGAGAATGCCATGCCAAATGGAATGCATTGAGCCATATCGGCTACTTCATCGCACCTCATACAATCAAGTTATCCATAGGCGGGGATCGAACATGTAGTGCTCTTTTCCGCGGGACTTACCTACATTGACAAGAAGCTTCTTTGTTGAACTTAGAACACTTAAAGCGCAACTTACCAATAAAGAGGTTCAAAAGGATGGTTCGGTCGCGACTCTTCAAGTAATCTACAAACAATTTGACCATTCATCGATGGGAATATTCGTGACGATCAACACTTGTTGGAATTTCCTTCAAAAACATCTTTGGAATGGAAATTCAAGAATTCATTGAGACATTTATCCAACTCATGGATAATGTGAAAAAGTACATTGAAGAATCGCTCAAAAGAATGAAGGCGTGAATGAGTGTCAGTGCGAGTTGAAAGATTGTTGTGATAAGTTGGGTAATGTATATGTTGAAGAATGGTGTTCTTGAATGCGAGAATGTCGGTGACAACAAAAAATGATGAGTCGGATAATGGAAAAATGGAATCTTCGTGCTCAAATTCACAAGAGAGAGGTGCACGGACACAACACATGCAAGTTAATGCAACGGAACGCTCCATGGAAGCTTCGGATGTACCCAAGATAGAGATGCACCCGTCACGGCTGTGCATGTCAATGCTGAGGTAAGTTGCATGGATGTTTCTGCTGTACCTAGTTGTGCATCTTCTACTCAAAATGATGATTATGAGCTGCATGAGTACGTTTGCATTTGTGCACGATGATTCCCTTACCACTGAGCTTAACATATATAAGGATCAGGTTGCTATTTATGAGCAGCGTGCTAAGTTTGAGTTGACCACCAGTGGCGAGGAAATGGATGTCCAAATACGTGCAACTATTAGAAAAAGTAGGTTTAGAGAAGAAGTATTAAAACAAGAGTTAAACTCCTTACAAGAAAAGCTTTCTAAAGCTGCTAAGCAAAAACACGAACTTCAAGAAAATGTTAAAATGCTTAAGCAAGAATTCAAGGCTAAGGAATCAAAACTTTTGAATGATTTTTCCAATCTAAAAACTTTGAAAAACAAGCTTGAAAATAAGTTATGCGTACAAAGGGAATACCATTCAGATTGCTCACATGATCACTAAGCATAGAGTCTTAAGCGATAAGCATAGCATTCCCTTGTTGAGGAACCTAATCCAGAGGTAATTAAAAGGCTAGAAATGCTCATAAGGTCTTGTATGATGGTAATGAGATCCTTAAGCCTAGAGCAGAAACCTAGTTCTTGAGTGCAGAGGAAGATAAGAAATCAGATGAAGTCACTAGGGAGAAAATGAATAAGAAGCTAGAAGATCCCGAGTGTAAAAAGAACAAGATAACGATAAAACCCCATGATTACACTAAGGAAAATTGGATATCCTTAAACATGTTTAAGCCTCGGACTCTATTGACCCTGAACAAGTGTTACGGAAAAGGATATGGACTTGCAAAAGTGAAAATCTTGTTGAAATGAATCCCCTTGTAGGAAATTCCCTAAAGCGACTGTGTATCCTCCAAATACACCAATGCATTTAGTTCCTAGAACTATTGCCACTAAGAGCAAGACCTTAATCGGTCAATATGTTATTCTTCAACTATTTGCCGATTTTGAGAAAACTTGTAAGAAAAGGATCACACCCTGGGATAAGCTGAAGGGAAAGGGGTTTTGAGCAAATGAAAGAATGTTATTTAACCGAGGTCATGCCTTTCTTTAAACAACTAAAAGATCATTTTGAGAGTCTTAAAAGGGGATAAAATCAGATATTAAAGAAATGGAAAAGGAATTTGATGCAATGATAGTTGAGGTTAGTGACTATGGGCGAGAATTAAAATATAATGAGATTGAGAGGAAGAACTTGCATACCTTGAATGAGAATCTTATTTCTGAATGTATTACTCAAGATGTGTTTTACTGCTTTGCTACTCAATTGTTCCATTAATGCTTCTCAATTTCATGAATTATCATTTGCTCGAAAGTCTCCCATGAACGTGTCATTGAGCTTGAAAAAACTAATTCTAAATTGCATGAGAAAATTGAGCAGGATGATCATGATAATTTGGTTAAACATTTTCTAAACTAGAAGTTGAGCATCTTGCTAATTTACAACTTAAATATCAACATCTTAAAGAAAATGTCAAAACTTCAAATATCAAGACATCCTTGGATGCTCCTGAATTTGATGCACGGTTTTGAAATTAACAAGCGTGATGAGCGATTCGAGCTCATTGTAACACGATCGAAATTGAAAACCCAAGTCTCTCAATTAAAGGGTCAAAAGAAGGATAGTGACTTGGGCTCCCAAATGCCTTGTCCTTTAGATTCTCAGAATTCTCAAACTTTTCATCTTCAAAACTTAGTTAATGCATTACAAAAGGAAAACAAGAGTTTTCTAGAAGAAAATGAAAAAGTTAAGCGACATTTTAAAGAGTTATATGATTCAATGAAAGTCACCCGTGACCAAAACAACGAAAAAATAAGCGTCTTTACAAAAGGAAATTGAGAATCAGAGAAGTCAGGGAAATGGGAAACTACCACTTGTTTTCAATAAGAATGTTGTCTCAAAGTCACCCTTAGATTGCAAATACAACTGTGAATGATTAAATATATTCCTCCTCATCTTAGGAATAATGAACATGCTTTTCATGACTCCTGTGCTCACCTTAAGGATAGTCTAGAATGTCTCGGTGAGATTGTCGAAGAGGATTTCATTAACAAACCTCTTGATAGTGAAATTAGGTTTGCTTGCCTCCGAGGCCAAGCGATCTCAAGAGACGCTTGCTTGAATGTGTAATTGCAACATGTCCAAAACCCTTAGGTGAAAAAGGCAAAACTGTGAAGCCTTGTTCTATGCCTAGTGCCAAGCAGGAAATCCGTTCTATGCCTAAAGCCAAGCATGTGACCCTTGATATGCCTTGTTCCATATCTAAATTCAAGCAAGCAACTTGTGATGTGCCTCCTAGAATTTCGAGATCCGGCACTTCTAGACGGGGAATGCAGAAAGTAGTGAAGCCATGTAATGTTCCCATCGTTACTTCTCTGAGATGTTAAGATTGATACTAAAGTTAGCGGGTCAAAACCTAGAAGCTATGCAAAGAAGGATAGGATTACGCAAACTAAAAGTGATCATGATAAGGAAGTGAAAAGAACACCATAGGGACAAGAAGTTTGATTTGAACCAAAAGAATCGTGTTAGTTCTAGTATTAGCTCTAAGCTTACTAAAATTAATTGAGGCCTTATCTTTGTCACGCAAAACATGCAAAAAATGTTTAATTTTTGGTAATCATGATAAATGTGATGTGTTATTTATGAGGTCTAAGATTCATAACCCAATTAAGAAAGTTTGGAGCGAAGCAGTTAAGCAATCACGGAAACCTACGAGGGAAGGTTTTTACCAATGTAGGATTTCGATTGGAAGCCAACAGGTAGAATATTCACGAATGGCAAACCTTGCCCCTTAACTAGATCCACTATGCCTAGAGTAGTGCTGTTAAGGTTTGGAAATAGCTGGTAGAATAATCCAATTAAGCACAAAATGTCCCTCGACTAAGTCTGATGCTTCTACTAGTTTAGCTCCTAGTGACAATGACATTGCACCTAGGGTTTCTTCTGATTCAAAGATTGTTTGTGCTAACCAAAAGGACCCCATGAGCGCGTGGGGATCAATGTTTCAATTCTCTGTCTTAGATGCATTTGTCCAAAGCGGGTCGTACAAATTAGTCCCTTGGTATTTGGATTCGGGCTCTAAACATATAAGCTGGGCTCTAAACAATGGCGTCTGTTCACATCGATTCGGGCCTCGTTCTTCATCATTATGGCGTCTGCGGATAACACTTCGAGGCCCGTTCCTCAAAGAAAAGAAAAGTTATGCGCTTGGGCGCTTTATCTTGAGAAGAAGAGAAATCTTCATGTTTATGACCATTCTCATCGACATTCTTCATCAACAAGCTTCATGTTTCTCCCATGCTCATTCGGTCATCAAGTGGATCTACATTCATTAATGTATATTCTTATTCACTTGCTAAATCAAAAATGGCAACTTAGGATGCAATTTTTGAGGGGGAGAAGAGTGAATATACTAAATGATGATGGATGTTTGAATAATGGTTATCGACTTAAAGTTTGACTTCCTAAGTTTGAGAAGAGTGAATATACTAAATGATGATGGATGTTTGAATAATGGTTATCTCCTCCAGCGCTAATGTTTCACTCATGAAGGATAAATGGGATTTATTGTTTGGGATTCATTGGTTCAAGATATGTTTGATGAGTATTTACAACCGCTAGCGAATATTTGATGATCATCAAAGAATATGTGATTCATGAGTTCAAGATATGTTTGATGATCATCAAAGAAGTACAACTCAGACTACTCAAAAAGCCCTATCTCCGGTTATTCCTCAAAGCGTTGATAATGATTATCATAATATTGCGGTTGCACTCATGAATAATGATCCGCTCTTTGGTATTCCTTTGCCAAATCTTCACGGATTATTGTTCATGAATAATAATCCACTCTTTGGTATTCCTTTGCCAAATCTTCATGGATTATTGTTCCTCATATCGTGCATGCTATAAATCAACCACATGAACTTCAAGGAAAATGTCTACCTCATCATTTCGAAGTTATTGGTGCATCCTCCATATCAGTCTCTACATGAATACTTTTAGGAAGAATACATTGATGTTGAGGCATCATTTGTTCGGTTCATTGATGGGTGAATGTACATTCGGTTGTATGTTTATTCACATGTTGGGCATTTGACACAAGTTGATTACTTCGAAGTTACTCTTTTATCACTTATTTGAGGTTGAAGTTGGCGTTCACAAAGGCGTGATCTTATTTGATAACTTGCTCGAGCTTAAGAATTAGAGTTGAAGTCTTGGGTTATCTAGTTACCATCAGTCGAGGTGGATGGTTGAAGACACAGTTAACTATCACTATTAGGAGTTACGTTGTTTTACTCAATGTCACGCGTATATTACGTTGTGGATAATGCAAAGAGGTGTTAATGTTTCATACTTTAATTGAGTATTGAGTACTTAAGAGATTTGCTTGGTGCATAAATTCTCGACACCGTTCTTCCATCTTTAAGTGCAAGCTTAAGACACAAATCTGGGGAATTCGACTTCAGTTTCAAGTTTGGTATATCGGGTTTTCTTCAACGGTGGTCACTTCAAATTGTCTACATATGGGTTGATAAAGATAGTCAGAGAGAGTTTATGTAGAGTTGATTCTCATAGGATTCATTTGGGCTATTTGAGTTCTTCTCACAAGATTTCAAGTTTATGGATATATTATGTTTTCATTGATTCGAGGTATCAAAACCATTTGGGGAAGGATATATTATTCCAACTATTTGGGGAAGTGGTCTCAGAGACCTTTGGTTTATGTTACTTCGGTGTTCAGGTTGGAAGAAATGTGAGAAGAATATTTGGAGCATGAGATGATACGCCTATCGACATCTTATATACGGTTTATGATAAAGTGCCTTCGGTTATATGCACAACATGTTCACTTGATCGAGCTAATTGGTTATTTGAGTTGACATCCATAGAGATGATTAGTGACTCAACATGTTACATGGATGTCATCGTCTCTACTCTTGTTGGGTACATGTGTACATTATGTCCTGATTGGTTATATGTTATATAACTGGAATGCACTTGGTAAAATGAAGATGTTGATATATTGTTCCCCTAAATAGACAAGGGTCAATCTTGAAGAGTAAGGTGTACATCGGGGATGCACAGCAGGTTCATGTGATCGGTCGTAAATGTCAGTTAATCCGGTTTGATAACCAGGGACGATCAATGTTTCAACTTGTTACTTGGTGTTCTCGTGTTCTTGGTCTTGAGCTTCAATCAATGAGAACGCTTTGTATTCAACTCTACTTCTTAGGGAAATGGTCTTTATTCGATGTTTGTCGGTTTGGGGGAAGCTACCAAAGATTCAAATTGAGAAGGCTCATGTCAGAGCGATTTTCTTAGAAGTCTCGAATGCTTTGGTGGCAAAAGTTTAAGAGATGTTGATTCCTTTCTTCTACAAGCGTCTTTGAGCGATATCTTTATCTCGATACTCATTTCATCATTCTCTTAAACTAATTTATCTCTTGTAAATATTTATTAGAAAAACAAAATACAAAATTATAAAACCTTAAAAAATCAAATAGAAAAATATAAAACTTTCAAAATCCATAAAAATTTGAAAAATTCGAAAAATCTTCAAAAAATATTGTCATTTTGTCATGTTTTCTCGATTCGATAATATCTACGGTCTTGATGTTGTCATTCAAAGAATGACACGGGGACTTTAGATGTTGTTAAATTTAAAAAAAATCAAAAATCAAAAATCAAAAATTATTTTTGGGAGAAAGAGAAACAATGGTTTATTGTCATTTTCAGGCAATAACCCGGTTTTAAAAGAAAGAACGGAGCCATGTTTTATCATGATTTCAAATTCCATGCTCTGATTCTATAAACATTTATCTGAAAACTAAATGCTTTGAAAAATAACTCGGTCTCTATTTTTGATAATCATCGGGACTTATTTGTCAAAATCTCTATCTCTCAATCAACAACCTATGTCATTGATTGAGGGGAGAATGATTTCAATTAAATTAAAAGTTATTTGGCATTAAATTGTTTTCAAAAGATGTACATGCATGTTTTATCAATGGAGTTTAAAGTCTTAAAATCCGATCATTATCGGTTAAAACGCTTTCATAATCAAGTCACAATTCTCCTTAAAAGCTTTCAAAATCAATTTAAATCTATAAGAGATCACAAATCTCAAATGATTTGATAATTGTGATCGGGGAGAATGTGTGATTTAAATAGGATTTAAGCGATAATCGATAAATGGTTTCTATAAGGATTACATATGCCTTCCCAGTGTGACAAAGCGATTTCAAATTTCCCATGCACATGTTGAGGGGGAGCATCTATCTTAAACCTATGATTTGAAACGTGATCACTTATCTCAATGTCGGAGTTCCCTCTAGTATGTGCAAAACTCTTTTCAAATCTCGAGGCACATATTGAGGGAGCAAAATCATGAAAACCTCATCCTTCCCCAAAATGCTTTATCTACTTGATTGATTAGGGAAGTGATGTTGAAATTTTTAGAAAATGGTAATCAAAGAAGTTAATTCTTTCTCTTGCCTCCGTGTGGAAAACTATTTCAAATACTTGATTCACATGTTGAGGGGAGTTCTTCTTCTAAAAATATCAAAAACAATTCGGGTACAAAATGCTTTGATAAAATATCATAAGTATCTGGATTGATTTTCAAATGGTTTTCAATTGGTTCCTATGGCGGATGAACAATACCAAAAAGACCGACCAACTTTACATTATGTATGGTGATATAAGGATGATAAGGTTAGGTATGTGTTCCCATGATCCGCCCGAGCAGGAGGGATCTACCCAAGAACTATCCACTAGTTAGTGTAGAGTTCTTAGGTATGATGATAAAAGGAGAAAAATGAGATATGGGAAGAGTCGCGGACTAAGAGAGCTGAGCTATCTTTGGAATAAACCCAACAAGGTTCTAGCTATGAAGTCTTATTAAGCAAGGGGGTTGAAGAATGAAAAAGAATTGAATGAGAAAAGGGTGAAAACAAATAGCCCTCCATTTATTCAACCTTAGAGAAGAAACCGGGTTCAATTCATATCTCTGATGGTAACATCGGTATTGAAGACAAGGCGTCATGGACCCGGTGTATTTGCACTTCAACTTTCCAAACCACTCAAGTTCCTCTTAAAGGACTTGTTTCATTCTCACGGGGAACCGACATTATCTATCGACTTTCTCTTAGAGATTGTTGATATTGAAGAGGGAGACCCTCTCCCTAGTCTCTGATATAGGATCCAAATATGCACAAATTGAGTCTAGAGCCACGAGATCATCAATAAATCTCATTAGGACACTTTCAATGAAGACTCTCTTTCACACAATGTGGAAAGAAAGATTATATCTTATGAGTCCTACGCATTATCCTTGTGGTATTGCGAACATCGCAGTGATGTGTTTACATATTCACAATGAAGATGGAAAGCCTTACGGAGCCAACATCTAACAAGCTCATGGTAGGTGGCATGTGAGATCTATTATATAGATCAACCATGTGACAAGCTGAGCGAAACAATGGGGCGATTCAATCTTTTGAATCAATCACAGTTCGAGTTATGGATTGGCGGATACCTTTGAAAAACCGGTCTTTGTGCTTTAAAACTCTTTTCATTAGCACGCGTCGGCCGTGTACTAATTTTTCAAATCAAAAGGTGTTTTATGATTGATAATTGATTTTCATTAAAACCTTCGTTATATTGCAAAAACAATTTCTATTGAGCAATACTGCGATTGTTTTCAAATCTCTTTTCATCAATCGATGGGCGTAAATTATTTGGTTCACTCACTCCGTGTTGTCTTCTTTGAGGCGTTCGGTTTGAGAACGACTAGAGCAGTTTGAAACCGTCAGAAATTCTTCGAATTATACGATCCGCGAGGTACTTATGCTTGATCAGCGAGGAACCGTGGGCCGTGTACCTCAATTCAACGAAAGTGATCAAAGACATTGTCGTGCGCTTTATTGCTAACTGTCTTATGCGGTACACCCGGCGTTCGCGGTGATCGGAGTAATGGCGGTCAATCCATAGTAGCATGCTCACCTAACACATTCATCTCAAAAGAAATCATGATTAGTGCATCAATGACTCAGATATTTTCACTCCATGCTTACGCTTTCTGGCTAGCGCCAATATCATGAATCAACGAATGCTTCGCTACTCGATGAGAATATATCATGATCAAGAATGTGAGCATGTCGGTCCAAAAGTTACAACATCACATAATACCAACACCACAATGGATGTATGAGATTTTCTATTAGGTGATGATCTCAAAAGGCTCAACATTATTATCCGTGGATCGGTAAAGACCTCCACTTGGATTAACCAAACATGCAATGAGTGGAATCAATGACTCTGAGCTTGGGCAAAGTACTACATCAAGAATGCAAGATCAATTGTTAATGTAATATCTGGTTGTATTCAATGTCATTTTAGTATATGTTTGAGGTGACCTCCCTTAGGGGAGATTGTTAGGAATTAGAAATTCCCAGGTATTAAAAAGTGGTCACCTCAAGTATATGTAATCGTTAGAATGTTCGTAGTCATAGTTATATTTAGGTTAGTAGTATTTAGTTAAGTAACACCGTGGAGGGACGAGGGTCTTTACCCATTGTATGCACGATCCCGCGGCCCGTTGTGTGGCGATATATGTAAGACTATAAATACTCTCTACCTCCCAAGGTAGAGAGTTGGAGCTCATAATAATATTTTCACTTTCTCTCACTAAGTTCCTAAACCTCTAACATTAAGGTTAATTGTATATTCATTTCATGCCCTTGTGTTAATTGTTTTACCTGTGAGTATTTGATGAAAACATATTGTTATACAAGTTCATATGCAATGACATTTTATAACTCAAGAAAATATTTACAGGTGGTCTTACATATGGTCTTTAAATTGTTCTAAGACTAGGCGAATTGATATAGAACTCACTTCTTGCATATGTCACGGTCATTTTGCATAAAGCACATGTCACGGTTAGAGTAACTTCGCTTTCGCGACCCACCAAAACATAAAAGCACATGTCACGGTCATGTTGCATATATGAATGGTGATTGGCTCACCATAATGAGATTAATAAAAATTTGGGCCCCAATTCTAAAAAGTAATATTTTTTATTTGTTTTGTGAGTGTGTATATGATATTTAGTATATATTTATATAACATGGTATTTTAATGAAATGTGAGGTGTAATGTGGTAAGCAGGATGTATGATGAAGGGAGTGAGAGGAAGTTAGAGGGAGAGAAACAGAGATTAGCGGTGGCCAGTTCACCATCCACTCCATTCAGCCTAAGTGGACCTTATATTAGTGTTTATATGTTTCTGTCAGTTAGTTTTAAATTATATTTGACTTTCTATAACACCACATATGGCTTGTTAGATAGGCTCCTAAACCTTATTTAAGTGTTAGTTACTCATATGTAATAGTTAGCTTATTATGGCCTTTATGTTTGTTATTAGCCTTAAGCATGTAGAAGGCCATAAGCCTAGGCCCTAGCCAATAAGAAGGAAGGGAACTAGGAGTGTTGCCTAGCTTCTATAAATACCCCCACATGTAAACTTCATTTGAGGTTGGTTCAAGTTTTCTTTTCACTCCTCTCATATAACCGTATACTCCATATAGTGTGTGTGTGTTTGGATACTTGTTCAATAAGCCTCTCTATCTTTCTTATAGCTTGTGTGGTAAAACTTGTGACCTAACGGTGGTATCAATCTTGAATAGTTGGTACACTTTTGTTTTGAAGTTTTTGGTTTTGGTTATACTTGGCGTAAAGAATAGCGTGATCTTTAGTGCGGCTTCAAAACTTTGTTTTTATTTTAATCAAGATTCTTGTACTTTCAATGTTTTAAGGTGTTAAAATACTTTTTTTTGGCAAAAAGTTTCAAACTTTATGCGTGGATCATTGTTTTGAACTAGTTTTTGATACGTGGGTGTCATTCTCGCATAAGCTGTTTTGAAGTGCTTTGGATCATCAAGTCTCACACTTTTGTGTTATTTTGGTGTTATTGAAGCTATCTCGTCACACAAAAACTGGTTTAGAAACATCTTTGGGCAAAATCAAAATTACGGTAATCCTACGCAGCGTGTGAAACCCTAAAATTCAGCGTAGATTATCCTTGGTTTGATCTTCATTTTAAATTAGTTTTATTCCGTGTTTTCTTACTTGGATAAGTGCGAAAATACGTCGACTTTGGATATCTTTGCCTTTGTGATAGTGTAAAAGATCATTTGAGATAAAACCTAAAATTACGCGTAAGCTCAACTTCTGGCGTAGAAATCCTCCTTTAAAAGATTTTCTTACGCCTAAGCCTTGTCTTACGCATAAGCTAAATCCTACGCCTAAGTTTCTCCGCCTAACTTTGTTGTCTACGCATAACTTTAGCCTTTTTCTCCAACTGCAGCGTAAGCTAAAACCTCACAGTAACTCACTTGTGTGCGGCGTAATTTTGGTGTTTTTACGCATAAGTACTACTTGGTTATTGGTTATTTCTCGCCCTAAGGATACTTCACCAACAAAGGTTCATTCGACTACAAAGATCCATTTTACCAACACAAGTTTATCAACATGTCACAACCACCATACTCTAACTATTTCCTTTACACTTATCCTCATCCTCAACGTCAACAACAACTAACTCCACAACATCAACAATGGAATCAACAACAAGCAATTTATCAACAACAATTTAATCAACAACATACTCCACAACTTGCTACAAATCCACAACCTCAAATGGTTCAACCACCACAAAGTCTTCAAGCTCAACCATACACAAATGACTTTAATCAACATCCATCAAGGATCACTATGAGGTAACCCACTTGGTTTGCAAAGATGTTGAAACTTTTAGCGACCAACAATCAATTCATGGTACGGATCACTTGATAGACCTCAATGCTCCTCAGAAACTACGATCAATGGGTGATAAGGTTCTTTAGGTTTTGTGATTTAAGAAGCCACATGGAAAGTTCTTAAAGAAGGTTATCTTGGAAGGTCCTTTTGAGATGCTTACCTCTTTGTCATTGTGCAGGAGATCCAATGTCATTCCACCAAGAGATGAACAAGCAACATTTGCTCTTGTTGGAGACTTGAATCCTCAAGAACTTCTACACATAGGCGGATGAGCTTGCAATGGAATATATCCTCTAGGTTACCAAACCTAATTCTTATTAGTGTTGATGCTCAAAAGGCTGCAGAAAATGTGGGATCATATTAGATCTTCTTATGGAAGGATCTGTACTCAATCGGGAAGATTTGGAATCCAAAATTTACTTGGCTTATGAACACTTCATGATTGAAACTGGAGAAAGACACTTTCGAGTCTATCATCACTTAGGTTTTAGAGACATCATCAATGATTTGGATAAACACAACATCCACATGCCAAGAATTGCATTGAATACTAAGTTCCTAAGTAGTCTTGGTCTCGAATGGGAGAAGTATGTCATTTTTCTCCGTCAAGCTAAAACATGCATCGATCTACCTACGGATTGTTGTCACGATTACTTGAAGCCTCATGAAAAGGAAGTTGATAGGGAAAGGATTCTCCGTGCTCAAATTGCTCCACCGCACATCAGGAAAACTTGCCTTATATGCTCAACAAAATTATTCTCCTCAACCCGGCAACTCAACCAAGCGCTTCAAACCCACCAAATGATCAATCACATCAACCTCAACAAAATCAGTTGGTTCATACAACACCAATGATCAAGCACTTCATAATGAGAATCCGTCCGTTAAAGCATTCAACAAGTTTGCTATGATTGCTAATGCCTTTACTTGTTATACCAACAAATCAACAACGCATTAAACTCATCATCTAATACCGAGGAATCAAGGCGATGTGAACAATGGGCGTTGAAGTTGAGTCATGGTTATGGTAGATGAGATGGGCGGTGGTCAAGGTTTATCTTTGCGTGGTAGGAATAACAATGACTCAAGTGGTGGAGCAGGGAAATGCTGACATGGGTTGAATAGTCTTGATGCTACAACAAGCGCAATGAGAAGGGACACGTATGCATGCCCAAAGCCAGGACTAAGGCGTGCTTATTTCAAAAGAGGCTCTTCTTTTGGCTCTTAAGGATGAAGAAGCGGTGGAACTCTAACGGACAAAGGCGAGTTTTATGAATCTTGTCCGGATAATGATGATATGGAGGACTTGCGGGGCCAATGCATTTGTTATGTTGATGGCTAATATGCAGGAATTACATCGCGTGACACGGTGATGTATGACATTGATGGCTTGTCTCGAGTACCCGAACAAACCATATTTATCTCGATATCATATCTCGCCAACATGCGCATCCGGCAAGGCTCGAGAATGTTCAAATTAGTCATCCATCTCATTACGGCGATTTTCAACTAGACCCGTAGTTATATTTGGCGAACAAGATGACCAACGGTTTCATTGATAATCAAATTGACTCCGTGGTTATACTTGAGGATCTCAGTAATGATCATGTTGAACTCCGTTGAACAGCCGAACTTTGCCTCATCGAGATTTTGCGTTTAATAAAACCATCGAACCATAGTGGAAAAATGTCATGCTTAATGTCGGGACTTGAAATGCAAAAATGCAGCATTAACCAAGGATTTTGAATGTTTACAAAAGCAACTCAACTTTTTCAAAACTCAAGAAAAAGCGTGAAAGCGGTTTTGAGCGACCTTTGCCAAATCTTATCAAAATGAAAAAATATTTAGAAAGCAGATCGCATTGATCTAGCGCTTGAAGAATGCTTTGTTAATGCGAAATAGAACAATTTGAAACATGAACATAAAAGGCAAATTAACGCTCTCACCTTGGAAAATCAAAAAGCTAAGGCTGAGTTGTTAACTTGTCAAAAGCAGTTCTCTGCATACAAAAGCATTCAGCAAGCGAATAGATGATCATCTTGAAGAAATCATCAACGCAAAACAAACTTAAAGTTTAAAAGCTGTTGCTTACAAACATGGCGAGTCGGTCCGACCATTGAAAAGTTTACTTTAAAACAACCCAAATGGATATGGACGAATCTTCGCGTTACAAACCTAAGCTTTCAACAAAAGCATTCAAACCAAATCTGAAGTTTCAGTCGCGAGAATATAAAGTTGATAATACATTTATGAATGTTGTTGAATATCATCGTCAAAGAGGTGAATCAGGGAAAGGCGAGAGTCGATCAAAGTTAAAAACGTTGTTTACAACAAACCTTTTAATTATAAAAAGCGCGGTCACTTTAGATGCACCAGTTCTTCTTTACCAAGGGTTATCATCAAAACACTGAGTCTTCTATTGTTAATCCCCGACAAGATTATGCACAAACATGGTACTTTACCTTCCATTAGTGAAATAAACTCAAAACTTGAAGATCGAAAAATTCTTGATATTTTGACATTTTCATGGTGACTCAAAATTTTACAACATGAGATAGAATATCGATTACGAAATCAAAGTTGAACATTTTCAATAAGCCTCTAGCGAGAACAAAGAGACATCTTTGAGAAAATCTTTTACCTAATGTTAAAAACTTGAAAAGTTGTGCAATTCCTGGGAAAAGGATTTTCATAAGGAACTTGGGTGATGAAAAGCGTTTTTGAGAAAGCGAAACATCTATTTCTAATACTAAGCGTATTAAGAAACTATTGAGAAAAGATGTTGATCGACTCTTGGAAGATGTCATATGTCTTTGATGTCCATAATCTTTTGTGCTGAAATTCTTTGTCATATGCATTTGATTATATCTCTGTGATCTTTGTTAATGCGTGGTAAATGTTGCAAACGATAATGTGTGCTTGGTCGAGTCCTTAAAAGTTGATAACAAAGCGATTGTCAAGCGAACTTTCAAATGCAATATGTCGTCTTAATTGGTGTCAAAAAGATATTCACGATCAACAACTTGCTTTTCAACACAAAATACATACGATTTAGTGCAAATCTTCGATCCTAAAATTGAGCAAGCTGGATGATCAAGCGTGTCTTTTAAGTGTCAAATCTCAAAATATGAACAAGAACTTGTAAAAGTTAAAAGGAATATGGTGTCATATTTGATTTACTCAAAAAGACTCGTGATGAAGCATCAAATGAACTTGATCATTATCTTGCACACACTAAAGAAGTTATGCATTTCTTTGGAAATGTTAGGAATGCGAAAATCAAGATCGATTCACACTATATCATGTTAAGAGAAATGTTAGGAAAGTATGAACAACTTCACCAACCATCATTAAGAATTAGCCCGGTAACACTTAGTAATCATTGAACCTAAATTTCTACTCCCCAAATCACAAGTAGCTAGCGTGCTTCCTTCTCTTGAAAGCAGGAATAGTTGAGCCTTTTCCCAAGCGTCAGCACTTCACTGACCTAAGAGCACTCGAGAAGAATAGGAAGTTGGCCTAGAAAAAGATCAATCAGGATGCTAAAGTAGAAGAACACCCTAGGACTATGAATAAGACTCACGTTGCCTCCACTATAGATATTGCGTCAGGCAAATGTAATAGAAATAGTGATGTAGCATTATGCTAAACCGTTAAGTACTTTTGATATTGATGCGATGCACCTTGTGATATTTATTAGGTAAAAGTATGAATTCTAAGTGTCATGATAAATGTGTTGCTAAAGCTATCATCTCTCGTTTAAGGAATCCTAAGCACCGGAATACCTCTAGGCCCCTAATCTTTCTAAGTGCGTGCTTGGTAGACGCCATCTTTAGATTCTATGAAACACATTGTTTGTCCACGTAGCTCCATTTTCACCTCGAGGAATGTAGTACCACCTAGTGCATTCACTAAGACTAAAGCAAATAGTAGTTATAGATGGGAGAAATGGATATATAACACACTAGGATTTAAGTGGATACCTAAAGCTATTGATGTGTGTATATACACTCTAGTACTCTGGGACCCTCTAACATTTCGGGTTCCACATCTACTTCTATTCCATCGTGCGATGCATTATTGTAATGCGAGTGATCTTGAGATCATTCTCTGAATTGTTGATAGCGGATGTTCTCGACACATGACGGGCAATCTTAAGCATTATCAAACTTTGTTGCAAAGTTCATTGGCAGCTGTCGGAGTTCGGGAATTATCACTTACGGTATCATGGGCTCTGAGACTATGTCAATGGGGTATCGAAATAGCGGGGGTTTACTATGTGGAAGGCCTCGGTGTATCATTTTTGATGGAGTGGAGTTTGTGATGGAGATTTGGAGGTTGCTTTCGAGGGAGAAAACTTTTCATTAAGTGATCTACAAGGAAATGACCTATATACGGATCGGCGTAATTCTAGTCTACACTATCTCTGAAAGACATGGTTGCTTCATCTCCCATATGTTTTACTTTCAAGGCAACATCAACAAAATCGGCTGTAACTTGAAGTCGTCTCTCACATCTAAACTTTCAAACCATCACCAACCTTGCTCGACACAAACTAGTTGAAAGACTCCCGCGGTTTTAGATTATTCTAAAGATCATCTTTGCTCAGCTTGTGAACAAGGCAAAAGCACTCGTGCTCATTTTCCTTCAAAGGTGACACGGCTCTCGGCATGTGCTTCATCTTCTTCACATGGATTTGTTGTGGCCCGATCGCGTGCAAGCGATCAATGGCAAGCGCTACATCTTAGTAATTGTTGACTATTACTTGGCTGGACTTGGGTCACTTTCTTGAAGCAAAGATCAAGCTCCTGGAAATGATCATCACCTTTCTCCGCGAAAATACAAGTTAAATACGAAACGCAGTTGACTAATGAGAACATATAAAGGCATTGAATTTGTTAATCAAACTCTTCGTGAATTCTATGAAAGTGGGAATTGACATGAGACATCTATTGCCGCGTACACGGAACAAAGCGGAGTTGTCGAAGGCCGAAACCAGCGTTAGTGGGGCTGCAGAACAATGTTAATCAATGCTAAACTTCGAGTTACATGAAATTTTGTATCTCTGCATATACTCAAAAGCGTTCTATGATTACAAAAGCATACAACAAAACACCTTTGAGCTCAGATATAACGGCGAATCTAAAACACTTTCATGTATTTGGATCTCTTTGCTATCGAATAATGATGCGTGATGACTTTGGAAAGCTCAAAGCCAAAGTGACATTGGAGTCTTTATAGGGATCTTTGTGATAATTCCAAAGGTTTAGAATGCGGAATCGTCGAACAAGCAATTGATAAGCGATTCATGCTCATTTCGATGAACTTACGAAATGGCTGAGTATAACTGACTTAGAACAGTGCAGCAGCAAACTTCCCTCAAACCCCATCATAGCTGAACAAAGCCGACTTACTGCGTCAACAAATGGAAAGGTTATTTGCTCATTTGTTCGGTGGCGATATTGATGAGCGTGCTCGGTGTATCCATTTGTTTCATTTGCTCAACACGATCATACTCTTTTACGATACACACTTTCACAACAACTGCATTGCGGATGCACCTACCGATTGACTCCACCACAGCGGTTGAACAAACCGCTTCCACAATGATGATGGCTTCGATGATGTTACGAATGAAGTACCACCGTGATTTTGATCCAAATCGTTCTTGACCCGTTTGCTAATGAGGCTGCGCACCGGATGTCGCGGAATCTTCAACAAACCATTTGAATCCTCGAGAATACGCACAATGTATACCAACATCAACCCTCCACACATAGATGGACGAAAGACCATCCTCAGGAAAACATTATTGGCAACGAATTAACCCGGTCGTTAGAACCGCGTCTTGCACGAGGCGGTGAACATTGCATTGCTGCCATCTGCCAATCTGAACCTAAAACATCAAAGGCCTTAATGACAAAAGACAACTGGATCGAATCCATGCAAGAAGAACTCAACCAATTCAAGCGTCTTGAAGTATAGGGAAGGTTGAAAGACCAGCGAGGAGTCGTCATTGGTCTAAAATGGATTTGGAAAAACAAATTGGATCTTGAAGGAAATGTTATCGAGAAATAAGTCGCGCTGGTGGCTAAGGGTTATCGTCGGGGAAGAGGTATTGACTTTGAAGAATCTTTGCTCCGGTTGCTTTCGTCTTGAGGAATTTTGTCAGGATATTTCTAGCGTTCAGCGGCTCATATGAATATGACGGTCTATCAAATGGATGTCAAAAGCTGCGTTTCTCATGGACAACTGAAAAGCGGTTTATGTCGACCAACGGATGGACCGTTGATCACGAGTTTCGAATCACGTCTACAAACTGAACAAAGCTCTGTATGGTCTCAAACAAGCTCCTCGGGCATGGTACGATAAGCTATCATCCTTCTTCATTGCTAATAATTTCACAAAGGTTAGGTTGACCCAACTCTTTTTATACAATATCACGGGGCACATATCTTAATTGTTCAAATTTACGTGGATGACATCATTTTGGTCTACATAAAAAGTTTTCAATAAACTTTTGCAAAACTAATGAAGAAATTTTTTGAAATGTCCATGATGGGTGAACTTACATTCTTTCTCGGATTGCAAGTTCATCAATCACCACGTGGTATTTTCTTGAGTCGGTCCAAATATGCCCTTGAATTGTTAAACAAATTTGGAATGAAAACTTGTGACACCTATGTCACACCAATGGCTCATACCAAGAAGCTAGGCGCTGATTTACATGGGAAATTGGTGGACCCTACAAAATACCGTAGTATTATTGGGTCTCTCATGTATCTAACGATACTTGAGACCTGATATTTCTTAACAGTATATCTTTGCTCCGTTATGGTCGCGACCAGCTGAAACCCACTCTCGAGGCTAAAGAATCTCAGATACATAAAGGGCCATTAACTGGGATCACGGTATCAGAAGGATTACGGTTTTGAACTATCGCTTTTTGGGGGCGAGGATGCTAGACTCACGGAAAAGCACTTGGGGCTTTACAATTTCTTGGTGATAAAGCTGGTGTCATGGCAATCGAAGAAGCGGGATTGTACATATTTGTCCTCAACGGCGGAGAATATGTAGCCATGCGTGTTGCTCAAGTCATGGATGAGAACACAACTCAAGACTATGGTTACGTATTTATGAGATCACGATATGCTGGACAATGGTGCCATTCGTCTCGTGCAACTTCGATTCGACACTCGAAATCAAAGCACATCGATCTTGATATCATTTCATCAGGATCATGTGGAGCAGTGCTGTTGAATTATATTTTGTGGAGTGAATACCAATTGGCGGATCTTCTCACAAAGCCTTGCCTCCCGCTAGGTTTAATGAGTTGGTCAGGTTGGTATGAAATTGTTTCAAGAGAATTGGATGACTCTAAAGCAGTCTTAAAACATTGACACAAATCCTTGCTCTTAAATATTTTTCAAAAACAAAATACAAAATATAAAATCGAGAAAAATCTCAAAAACATTCTTCTATCTAAATTCTTTCAAACATAGCAAGTACAAATCTTGATCAACACTTTGTTCTATCAAATCTTTCACTATTTTTCCAGAACAAGTGTTGAGGGGGAGAAAGTAAATATTTTTAGGTTTCATAAAACCTTGTACTTCCATGTTTTCAAAATTATGTTGTTTCTTCTAAAATGGTGGATACATTTCTTGTCATATACTCTCCTCGGACTCAAATGTTTTAACCATTTCATTATTTCAAAAGTAGAGGGGGAGTATCGTGAAGTTTCTTGCCTTACAAATGTTTTGTCTTACCTGAAGTTAAAGGATCTTGGTTGGAACCTCTTTTAAGGTTGAGAATTTGAATGTCAACTTGGCAAATTAATTCATTTACTCTAAACCACCAAGATCAAAAGCCATTTAAATCAAATCTTCTAAATCCGTTCAAGTTTTCATAATCTATAAGTTCTAAACTATTTTTTTATCAAGATGATAAACAGGATTTCTAAAATTCTTTCAAATCAACGCGGTTAAAACTCTAAGCTGATTTTGGAAAATTGTTCACTTTCGAGCAATTGGGTGTTTATGCATAAAAGTGTTTGGATTGAAATGAGTTATGTTAAACCTTTCTTAGTGTCTATTAAACTTGTTTCATAGTCAAAAACCATCCACAGATCTTAAATTTCATTAATTTGAATTCTAGGGTTCTTAGCGGCTCATCTGGGTTTTTCTTTTTACGTGATATGTTTGTAGGTAGTCAAGAAAGTGTTAGAATAAGTTTATATGCATGTTTTTGAACCTTTAAATTGGCCCAAAAACATCTAAAATGTATGAATTTAAGTTTTAGGTTCTTTTTAGGGTTCATCTCCATGAATCTTCGATTATGTGGTGGAAATGTGTTAAATCTTGTTCCATTGCACTCATGACATCTAGGACCTCGAAACATTCTTGTTTGATTTTTGAAGCTATATCTCTTACGCATAGATTAAGGGTTTAGGGTTTGAGTAATTTTACTCCTAAGTCTTTACATTATTGTATCGATACATTCTTATGCTTGTTTTGTGATCTAAAAGATGTTTTATACTTTAATCAAGTTTTCATGTTTATGTTTAACATATTTACGCATAAGAGGTCTCTGGTAGATGTAGCGTATCTTGGAAAGATATTAAGTAAACAAGGCTTGCTACGCGCAAGCTTTACTCTGCAGAGGTAAACTGCAGCGTAACATCTAGCTTATTCCTCTTGGCGTATGCCTAAAACCTTTGAACTTGTCTTCTGGCGTGGCTCTTACGCATAAGCAGTCTTCACCTTTAGCATAATCCTACGCATAAGCTCCTTTCTTCGCATGAGGATCCTTGTTACACATAACCCATCTGTTCACTACATCTTGGCTATTGGCATATGTTACTTGTTAAATGTTACTCGCAAGTCACTACTCTAATGTTACGCTTATGCTTGCAAAAGTTTATATGTTGTGTGTTAAGTGAAAATTTGGACTTTGAAATTTCAAAATTAACATGTTCACGTAACTTATCACATCAACTTCAATCAATTGCAATAATGTGACTTAGGACTTGTAACCAACATAAACATGTTACCATCAAACAAGGAATTAGATATGTCAGAGACTAAATCAAACATGCGTGTTTCCATATGTCTGTCTTTTTTGTCTAATGTCTTCGGATCACAAAATGGGCTGCAAATCAAGCAATCATCAATCGTGAGCTCTCGATGGCAAACACATTCCCGGCGGATCTTTGACAAAACAATTGAAATGAACATCTCAAATTGTCATCTTCAACAACTTCATATGCTCGAATCATCTTGAAATTCTTTGTGGACATCATGCAACATCCATTCAAATTCATGCTCACAAAGTCATCTTGATGATGAGTATGAGTCAATGGAAGAGGAAATACAATTTCATAAGACATTTAAGCAGAAAAAGGATGGAACACCATGCTTCAAACTTTTCGGTTAATCAACTGGGTAGGCGGGAGGTCAAGTAGTAGTCATCCACTTATGGAAGATCCATTGCAAACATCTCTTACCCCATCCGATCCGGTTAATCAACCGGTAAGGATCCCGGTGTCACTTTACAAGCTGTTGAAATGAAGCAATCACAACAACAACTTATACAACCGCAAGAAGAAAAGCATGGTGAAGATGTGGAAAATATGACTAAGGAGATTCGATCATGATAAGGATGAAAAGATTCGCGATGATAACTTGGTGGTAAGAAAATGATTAGAAAAGAGGCAAAAAGAAGGCTGCTAGAGCTGAGGAGGAAAAGTTAAAGAAGGAATCAGACAACTATATAGTTGACAATCCTATACAGAGGCTAGCAGATCTTCTGTAACACCTCTTGACACTTCATAAACCCAAATCATCATCTCCAATCATCACCTCCATAACATAAAACACCTATGTCAACAACAAAATGCATTAGAAGGCAAGTCCATCCATGATTCGATAAATGGTTAGCGAGGTTATCACCACTACAACAAGCTTCTACGGCCCACCACCATCACGATCAACCAAAGGGATTAGAAACCACACCACCAATGGAGAAAACCGGTTGATCACTTTACATACGGTGGTGAGGATCACGACATACGAGCCACTAACGGAGGAACCTCAACGTAATTTAAATCAAGTACATTACTTGCACTCCTTGTTTTCATAAACTTCAAATCAAAGAAGCGTATTGAAGTTCTTCACACCGGGGGTCGAATCTTACCTAAATTCTACACTTCATCGAGATCAATCAAAAGAACCTCGGTACAAAATGGTTCATAAACACAAGTTTGGGTTTATCTACCAAAGTGAAAATCATCATACTTGCTTCATGGCTTTCGATGAAATTCTAAGTTCTAAGACGCCACCCTGGAGATGGTTCGATATGGATTGTCATATCGATTGAAGGACATTGAGTTGGGTATAATTTAGGCGAAGAGATGGAATTCAAAGGATCCCAGGATGTTGATTAATCACTAGGATTGATGAATGTTTGATTCATCGAGGTCCGGTCTAGCGGTTGGAGCTATGTGGGAGGATGACCAAACTTCAGATTCTGACTTTCAGTCCTCATAAAGTAGGCGATGGAGTCACGTAATCATTGGGTACACTATTAACTTTCTTGATTGTGATTTTGTACGTTTGATATGTCAATGGCTTGTGCACACATTACGGTGTACAACCCGTACTTGTAAATAAAGGACCGTAGTGCGCCTGATTGCCACAATCCTTAGAAAAGGGCGGCTTCTTACTTTTGAGTAAAACCTATCAAACCTTTCACTTTTCAAGGTTTTGCTCAAAGAACAAATTACTCACTTATGATTTTCAAAACCTCAACCGTTTATATCACTCGTTGAGGGGAGTACTTGAATCAAAACTTTGTTCAAAATTGTTCTCGGTGGTCATTCTTCCATAACACTAAAATGGTCATATTTATTCTCAAGTTTCAAAAATAACACTTTTAATATGCCATTTTTTTGAGGAGAAAATATGTGATAAAAATATGTTGTGTAAATGCAAATAATTTGTGTGATCGGACTTAACCAGCAATTGGCGATGCTTAGCGTTAGTAACTTCGAAAAGACTTGTCTGGGCCGGATAATAATTTCAAGCTAGTTAACTAAAGTGTAAAGCGTGTCTCATGAAAGGACTTATGCGAGTAGAATGTACCATTCGAGACTTTCTTGATAAACATGAACTCGGCGGGTTTGGCCTTGACGAGGATTGTCTACACCTTCAGGTAGTTATTAGGCTAGTTGTCACCTAAAGTGACAATGCAACTCTTTAACTATGCCCGTAACAGGTGTCAGCGGGGATTGTCTATCTTGAGTGAATCAATTCAAATATGTTGGCGCTCTTTCCTCACTGTGCATTTTAACCGTTAAAACACTTAAGCACATGTGGAGGGGGAGCATTTATGCAAAATCTTATCTCACTTGATGGTACTAAATGTTTTTCATTCATAAACCTTTGTGAGATTTTTTCATATCGATGGTTTTATGGCAACATAGGTTAGTCTTGAGTTTAAGGTGACTAAGGTTAGGAATAACATCCTATGATCCTTGAGCCGGATGGATCTATCCAAGGACACCACAAATAGTTAGTATTTAGAAGTCCTTAGGTATGATTGTAAAAGGAGAAATGAGAATAGGAGAAAAAGAAGGAGTTGAAGTATTAAAAAGAAATGCAAAGAAAAGGGTGAAAAGAAATAGCCCTCCAGATTATTCAACTTAGAGGCTGAACAGGGTTCAATTCATATGCTCTTTAGTTTGTCACTTTTGGTGCCAGGTGAAGATTAAAAGTAAGTCATGGACCCGGTGGGCGTAATAAACCTTCTTATCCCTTTCAGTTTCTCTTAACGAGCTTGTTTCATTCTCTTTGGGAACCCTCGTAAACTATCGACTTTCTCTTAGAGATTCTTTGGTATTGAAGAAGGAGACCTCTCCCCCAGTCTTCGGGGAAAACCAAAGCAGCACTATTGAGTCTAGAGCCACG
The DNA here is from genome assembly GCA_910596185.1 of Chrysanthemum makinoi. Taxonomy (NCBI): domain Eukaryota; kingdom Viridiplantae; phylum Streptophyta; class Magnoliopsida; order Asterales; family Asteraceae; genus Chrysanthemum; species Chrysanthemum makinoi. The sequence goes on along the minus strand of OU343219.1, from coordinate 147,843,746 downwards.
AGATTCATCAAAAGATCTCTTAGGTACACTTGACATTTATTCACTTGATGATCAACAATAAGGTTATCAGTGGTTCATATAGTCCTTCACAGAATCTGCTTGTCTGTCGAGAACATATGAGAGGTTCCATTTGTGATCCTCGGTGATTGAATAAACTCTGCGGGGTCAACATCAACGACCATGTGGCCGAGGTCACCCGGCAACTCCCGTGGTTAAGCAGTGGTCTCAAGCGGTCTGATCGGTGAGGTGATGCTTGATTGTACCTCGGCTATTCGGATATATTATGTGCCCGATTTTTATCGTGTTATCTCACTTGTGGGACTCCAGGTCGAGCGGCCTTTGTAAGAATTAGAGTTGTGTTTTCACACTATTCTGTTAACACTCTCGAAGTTCAAACTTGTAAGTGCGAGATCTAAACTTATTACTAAGTTTAAATGTTTTCTTCTTATGGAAGCTCGGAGGAATGATCGATCTGATTCTTCTCATGCTCGCCATCATCACTAATGAAGTTCTATCCAAAAGCAACACATTGATGGAATGATTCTTCGTCAATACGAGAGAATCTACAAAGTTAAAGACTTAAAGAACTCCATCGTCTTGAATTCCAGCGTCAAAAGAGCGTGTGACATGTTGAAGAAGCGATGGGAGACAACATGCTTGGCCGAAGCGGACTGAGGAAGCGGACTTGATCTTGACAACAACAACATAATATCACTTTCACCACAAAGAACAATGATCAAAGAACAAAGTTAATGATGGCGTCAAAGCATAACCGTTCAAAATAAACTATCTCTCTACCTGGGGAATTGTTTAAATCAAGGCAATTCTTCTACAAGAAAGAAGAATGGGAAGGCGTCAAAGCTACTATTACATCAAGCGCTTCAAGTTTTCATCACCAACACTTGAGTGTTTGTTACTCATATGTAATAACACTTGAGGGGAGATTGTTGGAATCACTCCTAAACCTTATTCAAGTGTTAGTTACTTATATGTAATAGTTAGCTTATTATGGCCTTTATGTTTGTTATTAGTAGGCTTGTAGAAGGCCCATAAGCCTAGGCCTAGACCAATAAGGAAAGGAAGGGAACTAGGAGTGTTGCCCTAGCTTCCTCCATAAATACCTGCTTAGTAACCTTCATTTGAAGGTTGGTTGTTCAAGTTTTTCTTTTCACTCACTCTCATAACGTATACTCCATATGGTGTGTGTGTGTTTGGATACTTGTTCAATAAGCCTCTCTATCTTTCTTATAAGCTTGTGTGGTAAAACTTGTGACATAACAAAAACAATTAAACATATGAGATTTTCTTATTTAAATGATTTCGAGAGTGTGTTGCACAAATCAAGATATCCTCATGACCGTTTTCAAACATGTTTTTTTAACCAAGATAAAGCTCTAAAAAGGCAAGGGAGACACGAGCATAAGCATACAAGCATAAAAGTATAAACGCAAATGGGCAAAAGCATCAAGAAAAACACAAGCAAAGAAAAGATGACTAAAAGCAAAAATAAGAAGAGTGTTATTGTAAATAATTTAGTCTTATAATATAAGTCACATGTTAAATGTTTGGGAAAAATCTTTAAATATATCAAAACTTGAAGCTTGAATTCATTTACTAGAAGAAAAGAATATCATTTTCTAAAAATAGATCGGTTAACAACATACGATGTGACTCCGTTAATATTTTGACCGTCATCCCATATTTAATTTAAAATCTACCGTGGTTGGTGGAATTTCTTTTCTTGCGGTAGCGTTTTATTGTACGCGGTCATTAGGAGAATTTTCTTTTTTCCAAAAAAATTAATGAAAAATAAATAAAATATTTTTAAAATTTTTTAAACATTTTGAAAAAAGACAAAGTACGGCGCACAAGGACAATAGTCCTTGATCACACAAGTTTATAAAGTCAAATCAATATAAGGGGTGAAAACACACACGTAACCAATAGTACTTTATTAATAAAATATGTGACCACGTTTTAAAATATTAATAGAGAGTCGCCTGGTCCTATTACAGAAATAGTTTTTATTTATTTATTTATTTTTATTTTTTTCGTCTTGAAAATAAATCAAGCTTCAAGTTTTGATGTACTTAAAAAAATTTCTCTAAAGTTTTTACATTGATATATAGATATGCATTTTATAGAAGGTTATAACTAGCATGTGATACTCTTTAAGTGAATTTAACTATGTATTATAACTCAAAATAGAAATCATTCAGGTTCATTGTATATTCATTTCATGCATATATGTTAATTGTTTTACCTTAGGGTATTTAATTATTGTTATACCAGTTCATATGTAATGACTTGTTTATAATTCAAAAGAAAATATTCACAAATATCGTCTTCGCAGCGGTCTTTAAATTAGTTCTAAGTGGACCTTATACTAGTGTTTATATGTTTCTATCAGTTAGTTTTAAATTATACTTGATGACACTACATATGAAAAACAATTAAACATATGAGATTTTTTATCTAAATGATTTAGAAGTGTGACGAACAAATCAAAATATCCTATGACGTTTTTAAACACTTTTTTAACCAAGATATTCAATTATTACCATTCAGGGGCATTTTACTACCTTTAAATCTTTGATTTGATACAATACCACATATTATTTGGTGGCGAAATAACTTAGCGCACGATTTTAACAAAATATTATCATAATTGTTTTTGAACCATTTCTTTTGCCACTCCTAATTAATTTACCTATATAATTAAATTGTTTACCCATACATCATTTGATAATATGGGTAGCGGATGAAATCTCTTTTCCAAGTTATTGAATATGATAGATCTATGCGACCTTATCGGATTAATCACGGAATTTATTTTCAACCGTTCTCGACTACTCTCAAATGCACACACCTAGCGTTAACTATTGTTAGAAACCACTAACCTTACCATTGACCTATTTGGTGGAAATGGTTAAATACTTTCATTAGCGTACCAAAGAGTTTGTGTCCCAATAGTATTACATAATACATTGAGAAGCTCTTTAACTAAATGATTGTGAGTTCAAATTAAACATACATGTGAGAGATAAATTTAGGGTATAAATGCTATGAGATAGTTAAAATGACCGTCGTAAAAATAAAAATCCTTTCATTAGAAGCCTGTGAGAGGGGTCGGTTGAGGAGTGGGTTGAGGGTGGGATTGTGCTCGGTTATCCCATTGTGGGAAGAAGGTTGATGGGTCGGTTGAGCAAGTTGTGCCAAACTTCGGTTGAGCTAACAACCGACTCATTATTCAGCTTTCACGAAACTTTACTGGCATTATAAATCTGCAACCCAAAGCATTTTTAAACACACAAATTCAAACAACTTCTCATAAACACTTTCAAACACATTTTGATAATTATGTCTTCTGAGCTTATTTTTTTGTGATGTTTTCGGTTTTAATAAGTATTATAATGTCTATGTTTTATTAGTTTAATTTTTTAATTATTGTTGTTATGTTAACTATTTTTATTAATGAAGTTTAATTTTGTTTTTAAAAATATTTGAATTAAAAAGAACTAGGTCTGCTTTGTGTCCAACTGGGTATTCGGAGAAAAGCTGATGATGTGGCCGGCAACTAGTTAGCCAATGTCTACAAGCACTTATTGTAAATCAAATTATTAGTCTTTTCTTCCAAAGCTGGTCATTTGACAATATACGCGTATAGAAGCTAAACTAGTCATAAAGTCATTGAATAATAGTAAAGAGTCATAAAAATTAGATACAAAACTTCAACTCCGCAGATCGTGTCCATCCTCTATTCACGCACAACATTCAAACTTTTTTACAACCAAAAAAAAACTTTTTCAAACCAAACCAAACGGTGAAACCCTAGAAACACACTAGTTAATCCACCAGTACCGATCAAAACACATAGGGTTTCATCTTCATCTACTCGAGATCTCATCAGCTTGTTTGATAAGAAGTAAGTTATGGAAGCGATCGAAGAGCTTGTGAATCTATCCGATTCGATGCGGCAAGCTGCTGCTTTGCTTAACGATGAAGATTTAGATGATACTAATTCTTCATCTAATAGGCGTGGTTCTACTTTTTTGAATGTTGTTGCTCTCGGTAACACGGTATTAATAACTTTTTTTATATATATTTTTTTTACTCTAGCTCAATTCTTATTTAATTGTGTAGATCTGTGATTTTAAGATCTGTATGCTTTAGGCTGATGCAAAATTCGCGTTGTGCGATCGCTAGTTAGTTAAATCATTTGAGTTTCATTTGACTATTGCTTGGTAGTTGTATTGAGATTGATTTAGTATTTTAGTTTGTGAAACTAAGTAGGTTAATTTAGTTGTGACTCGGTTATCGAATTAGTTAGAGCTCACGGTGCAACAACATTTTTGTTGTTGTTAAAGTATCAAAACACGAGAGTTACCAGACCGGTGCGGCTGCTTTGTTATATCAAGCACATAGTAGAGTTGCACAACACACGCTAACATTATCAAGCACATGTATCATGCCAGTGCCTTTACGTACTAAAATTGAATTATACGTTGAATTATTCGATCTAAGTTTAGAAAGAACATTATGGATTAGATATATTGATGTCTATAAATATATTACAGCAAATGTAAATGTATGAGCTGTTCCTCACCTATAAGCCTTGCCATTGCTGATAACATTGTTGCGTATTAGGTGTTGTTTGCCATAAATGAGATGACCTTGTAGCATACGCTTTTTATTTGAAGAACAGTTATTTCTCACCGAGCTCTCTCGCCGTGCTGGTAAATATAAGGGATTAGTTCTTATTGTGACCTGGACGACATTAAGTCTTAGTTTAGTTGCCTATAGATGGTCCGCGGTTTCAGCTTACTATGATAGATTCTTAGTATTGCTCCATCAAACGGGTTAACATGGTTCATGCTTTGAAGCTCATCTCGTTTAGTTTGTTTGTTGTGTTTTACTTTCCGTTTCCTATTTCTAGCATCTTATTAATTATAGTTTTTGCTAGTTATTTATCTCGACTAACTTTAACTATGGACGGAAAATTGTTCAGGGTGCAGGTAAATCGGCAGTCCTAAACAGTTTAATTGGACATCCGGCTTTGGTAAGAACTTTATTATTATTATTTACCTTCTAATATTTACTTTTATAGTATGCTACTGATTAGACATATGGAAAGCTGCCCGTATGTGAATAGGTGTGCGAACATTTTTCACGTGGGAAATGCTGATTAGGAAAGCTTAAATTTTCTAACTCTAATTTCTGTTTATACAGCCAACTGGTGGTGGCCACTGGAACACCCATATGCATCGATTTGAACAGGGATGAAAACTTGAGCACCAAGTCAATTGTATTGCAGATTGATAGTAAATCCCAACCAGTGTCTGCAAGTGAGTCCTCATACACACCCTCATATCTGACTTACACAGTTAAACAATGTTGGATTGATAACACAGGAGTTACATAAGAATCAGATATTTTCTAGGTTTGAATTGACTATATATTAACACTGTATTTTTGTTCATCGTAGGTGCTCTTCGGCATTCTCTACAGGACAGACTTAGTAAAATATCGAGCAAGAGCATTGATGAAATATATCTGAAGCTTAAAGGCAGTACAGGTTAGCTTGGATCATTTTTATTACTGTACCATGTAACCATGCTTTTGAAGAATTGTGTTTGCCCTGAGACATACTGTTACTTTGTGTTTGCATTTGTTTGCTAGTCAATCTTGTGATGAAGTTATAAGATATAAAGAATCTGGTTGTCAATATCTAATTATGGTATTGGTGATTTCCAATAGTAGCTAAATGTATCATGCTCTTTTTGATCTCTAATATATTGACCGTTTGACATACATAAAATTATATTTATGATATGATCTTTATAGATACTTATGATCTCATGTGCTAAAATAACGAGTCAATCCACGAGGTTAACTTGGTCGCGAAATGTATTACTCCGTAAAATATAATATTATGTAGTCCGAAGTAGCAGCGTCGTATAATGTCCCGCTGTTGAAATTAGACTTCTACAGTATTATATTAAACAGTGATATACAAAGCTAGCATGTCTTGAAGAAAAGTAAATATGGTTCTACTGAGATGCTATTACCATTTCCTCCCTTTCACCTCTTTTGTTTACTTTGTCATGATAAATACATCGCAATATATCTAGATCCCACAATTTGGAACCTATTTTGTGCAGCCACTTGTGGCTATCTTCGTTGATTAATATATTGTTTCTCTCTTATCTGTTTTGTTTCAATAATCTAGTCTTTTTATTTTGCAGCTCCTCCTTTGAAATTGATTGATTTGCCTGGAGTCGAGAAAGGAAATCTTGATGATTCATTGGTGCGTTGCTGTGCAATTGTTTTTGTTCAGTAGTAATAATCTTTTACAATCATGATTTATTTTCTCTCACTGTCTTTGAGAGTACATCTAACAACCTTGTATTCTTGTAGAGTCAATATGTCCAGCACAATGATGCAATTTTGTTGGTTGTAATACCCGCTGCTCAGGCACCAGAAGTTTCCTCTGCTAAAGCGCTTAGAATTGCAAAGGAATATGATGGAGAATGTGGGTTCACTTTTAATCTTGAACTTTGGCCCGCTAATGTCACTTCATATATATTAGTTCAGAGTTCACCTATAATTTTGTCTGGTTAACATAGGTACACGAACCATTGGAGTTATTAGCAAAGTTGACCAAGCATCTGCAGACCCCAAAGTCCTTGCTGCTTGTCAAGCACTTCTATTGGGTCAGGGACCACGAAGTTCAGCCCGATATCATGGGTTGCTCTAATTGGTCAATCAGTTTCTATTGCTTCAGCCCAGTCGGGAAGTGTGGGATCTGATAACTCGTTAGAAACTGCTTGGCGAGCTGAAAGCGAAAGTTTGAAATCTATATTGACAGGAGCTCCCCAGAGCAAGCTTGGTAGATTAGCTTTGGTTGAGACACTAGCTCATCAAATCCGTAGCGATATGAAAATCAGGCTTCGAGCCTTTATCAGGGTATGATCAATTTTTCTCTACCCTATAATAGTTTTTGCACTGTTTACTGCCTAAAGATATTCTCTCTTGTAATACAGTTAAGTAATTTAACAATCAAGTTACATGAAATTCCACTCGTCACATGAATTGAATGTGTGTTCTGTGTAACATTAAACTTCAAAACGAGACGTGGATTATTGCATGTTATGCCACTAGAGTCTTAAATAAAGATTATACAAAATCTTAACTATAGGCATGAACTTTATATGAGATGAGTTAAGAGACCTTTTTCAATAATATATAACACTCAATTATATTTCTTCTGCTATTCATCTTGTGCTTGCAAATAAAGTTGGCCTGGTATAAGGGTGATACTGGATGGAATCTTCTATCTCATTTTTAAATGACATTTGATGCTACCTTTCTACATGAGTTTTCAGCTCCTTGTCATTACAATATTTTTCTTTAAGGAGGTTCCTTGTCATTACATGTGATGCATATTCTGCTTCTCTTCTTTTAAGTCATATATTTAAAACTTGTGCAGGCTTCAGGGGAAATCTCAGATTGTGCAAGATGAGTTAGTAAGGCTCGGCGAATCAATGGTTAGTAGTTCTGAAGGTACAAGGGCTTTGGCTTTGGAACTTTGCCGTGAATTTGAGGACAAGTTTCTTCAACACATTATGACTGGAGAGGTGATTACTCATAAGCAAAGTCTAGTAGTATACGTAGGTTGAATTATGCGATGCATGCCAATGATTATGTTTTATTTGTATATGATTTACTGGCCATTTGACTTCTGATGGAACTCTAATTTTATTTCTTGTTGTACACCAACTTGATAAGATGTTCTGTATAGAACATTAATTGTGTCATGTTTGCTGCCACTTCTCATTCTAGCATTTTTAGGACTTTGAAATCTTCATTTCTCTTGTCCATTGCCGCTTGTCATTATCGTAGGCATTTGGGTCATTATAATGATGTTAGCATTCATTTACTTCTCTTGCGTAGTTGTTCATGTAATGATGTCAAGATAAAAAAGACATTATCAGATAACGTCAGCTATTTTAATTTTTTGTTCAGGGAAGCGGCTGGAAAGTGGTGGCCAGTTTTGAGGGTAACTTTCCTGATAGGATCAAGCAACTTCCTCTAGACAGACATTTTGACATAAACAATGTCAAAAGGGTATGGATACTCTTTCCTTATATCTTATCCAGTTTTTTCGTATCACTCTATTATGACCATGGAAATTTGATCCAGATTGTGCTAGAGGCAGATGGTTACCAACCTTATCTTATATCACCAGAAAAAGGATTGAGGTCATTGATAAAAACCGTATTAGAGATGGCAAAAGAACCATCGCGTCTTTGTGTTGATGAGGTAAAACTACACATTTTATACCAGCTTTTCTATTCTTCCAGTTACCTCAAGTTTCATCGTGAGTTGCTGCACATATTCAGTGATGCACAAGCGACAAAGTCTGTTAATGTTGTTTCTTTCCTTGATGTTTCGTGCTTAGAGTGTCATTGTAAGTTTATGGTAATATTAAAAGATGAATATAGCTGCTTGAGGAACGATATGGCTCTTTTTTATTTTTAATATGTTTCCTCTTTTTTTAAGACAATGCTATACAAACTCGATGCTTATGTAAAACATTTTTTTGACTTCCATATTACTGGAAAATGCCTTTATGATGGAAATGGGAAAACAGAAGTTAGAAACAAACATGCACAAACACATACATGTGATGATTAAATAGCAAACACCAGTGTATGGTTGGAAATGATTTGAAGTTTCACTTTTACTTTAATTCAAGATTTTATTGTAGTGCCATGTCTTTTTGCTACTATCCTGGGGGCCTTTATCCATTTGCTTCTGTTGCCTCCATATTTTGGGTTCCTCCATAGTCATGACTTTCTTATTCTGGTTAACTGTATGTGTGTCTGTAATAGAGGAATGCATCATCTTCTGTTTCTTTTTATATTTTATAATTTTCATCTTAATTAAATTTTTCTGCTTCTCACACATTAAATACAGGTTCATCGTGTGCTTGTGGATATAGTTTTAGCATCAGCAAATGCAACACCTGGCCTCGGAAGATATCCTACTTTCAAGAGAGAGGTCTGTATATGTAGCTCGTTAAAAAGTTGTTTCAACCTTACATTTGCTTGTTTTTGCTTCCCTAGATATTTAGTCTGACTACTATGTTTGTAACTAGGTCGTGGCGCTTGCCACTACTGCCTTGGAGGGTTTTAAGAATGATGCAAAGAAGATGGTAGTTGCACTTGTTGACATGGAGAGGGTGTTTGTTCCCCCTCAGCACTTCATCCGATTGGTCCAGAGAAGGTATATATGCCCAATTGATTTTCTGGACATCATGTCTTTTACTGTTAGTAAATTAACAATGTAAATCGTTTATACTCATAATGGTTGGCTGGTTGTGGGTGATTGAATTCTCTTGTCACTGCTCTTAACAGGATGGAAAGGCAGAGACGAGAGGAAGAAATAAAGACCAGATCTTCCAAGAAGGCCGTGGATGCAGAACAGTCCTTGCTGAATAGGGTATACACCATGTTTTTGTTAATTGTTGCATCAATTGTTGCTTGGTTTGTCACGAAGCGAACTCTTTTGCATTCCAGTTGGGCACGCCTTCTCTTCCTTGTTTGTTTGAGGGGTTTAACCCACTTATTAGCTCTTGTTATCTTTTTGTGCTCTCTGTAGTCGGCTAGTCCTCAGACAGGAAGTACCACAAAATCATTGAAGGACGGCAAACAAGACAAGGATGCACAAGAGGGACCTGTCTTGAAAACTGCAGGACCCGAGGGAGAGATAACAGCAGGTGACATATTCCTTAACAGTTTACTTGTTTGCTATGGTATCTGTATTCCTAAAACTCTTACATTCATCCTTTTTTGGTGGTATAGTTTTTTTTAAGTACTGTATAAACCAAATGATGTTGATAAAGAGAGTTTTGTTTCATCGGTTTTAGGCAGACTCATTTGCAAAACATGTTTTAAGAGATTTATATGTATCATCTTTGTCTCGAGGATAGCATACATTCTTATTACTCAGAGTCTTTGACATGTGATTGGAATTTGGAAGTTACTTTTTGATTGTGGTTGATTCCAATATGGAGTTCTATATCCCTTTAACCCCAACCCTCCTAGATGATTAATGAGTAGCATTTTCTCTAAATGGAGAGCCTTTTGGCTTCTTTGCCAAATTTATTTGGCTTATACCACTATTAATCTAAGAAGAACTACCTATAACTTCTGATTTTTTTTGGGCAGGATATATATTGAAGAAAAGCTCAAAATCTAATGGATGGAGCAAAAAGTGGTTTGTTTTAAATGAGAAAACTGCGAAGGTTAGTAACATTGCGGGAACTTTAGATACTAGTAGAAGTTCTGAATTTTTATTCATATAACAATGAAACTTGCTAGTGGCTTTCAAAAGATCTATGAATTATTAGACTTGATGTATGTAGATTGTACTTTATAGGACTTGATATATGTGGATTGAAAACTTCAAAAATTTTAAATTATTGCTGTGGTTCGTCACTGATATCAGTATTACAGGCTCTAATTCGCACGATTATAACTTGAAATTGATCAGTATGTAAACGTAAACCCCAAAACATTGGATGAATCCACATATTGCTTTTAAAATCTATTTTCGTAGACTGTATGTATCAGGGAGTGTCAAAGTTTCTGGACCATGTTTGAGTTTGTTTGTTGGATTCATAAGTGATATAAAATATATTGGGCTTTTTGCAGCTTGGATACACGAATAAACAAGAAGAGAGAAATTTCCGTGGAGTGATCAATTTGGAGGTATGTGTCGGCGTGTTCATATTTTGAGTTTATGACAAGTAATGTTTATTTGTCATTCCAAGTTTTAACAAGCTGTATGATCCGACAGTTACATCGTTTATTAAATATAATGTGTTTATAAAGTTGAATGTTAGTGCTCAACCATTGGTATTCACAACTTTTTCCAGTAAATTTGAAATTGGATTGAATTGTGAGTTTATACTCTTTAATTGTACGTCACTGTCTTACTGGTTGACTTATACCAATCTAATTATTATTGACTAACCATTTTGAGATATTTATCCCTCGACCATAGGATGTACATAGTTAAACCTAATCTGGACGTCATTGGTTATCTCATTATTTAACTGTTGGATTGTTCACCAACTTCTTCCACACTTTACTTTGAATTTATATTATTTCTCGGCACCTTGTTTATGGTTTGTTTTGAAATTCAATGGGAAATGAGTACTGAAATGCCATTAAGTTGTTGAAATGGATGAATTTTTTCAGGAATGCAATATTGAAGAAGTTGAAGAGGAAGAACCCCCAGCCAAGAGTTCAAAGGATAAAAAATCAAAGGCTGTAGAAAAAGAACCCAGTCTCACATTCAAGATAACTAGCAAGGTTGCTTACAAGACTGTCTTAAAAGGTGATCATCTTGTAATCAATTTTGCTGTTTATTTTGTCTGTTTTTGTTGCTAACCTGAATTGTTACTGATTCAACAGCTCACAGTGCTGTTGTGCTGAAGGCTGAGAGTGTTGCAGAAAAGGTCGAGTGGCTAAACAAGTTGAGAACTGTCGTAGCTGCCAAAGGAGGTCAAGTGATCACGAAGTCAGAGGGTCTTCCCTTCAGGCATAGTCAATCAGAAGGATCTCTTGTGAGTTACTGCAAATTGTTTATAGGATAATATATCAAAATACGCCAAAAATAAAAAATAATACGTGTTTATACTAAATTAACAATGTCACATTATTTACTTGGTCTTTTTTTCCTTCTTCCTCTTTTTTGTTGTTGTTGCAGAATGAGCTTTTTTGAAACATTTTCATTTTAAATTTTGTTTAAACTCTTTATGGGAGTTGACTATTTTTTGTTTGTTTGCTTTTTTCGTGTATTTTGAAGGAAAAAGGTTGCAAGTTTAGTTCCCGTAAAACTTTGTGGGATTAATGGCTTTTTGGAAATAAGCACAATTGTTTTCACTATTCTGTCAGAACCTATAGATATTTTGGTTGCTTTGATCATTTCACCTTTCCTTCTTTTATTACCAGTTTAAGCTCACCTATATCTTATGACACAAGTGTGTTTTATATTCTAGTTGTCATCTTTTAATTATCTCGAGTTTGTTAAGTGACTAGCTGTGTAATGGTTAGGATACAATGGCGAGAAAACCTGCAGATCCAGAGGAAGAACTTCGTTGGATGGCCCAAGAAGTGCGTGGCTATGTTGAAGCTGTTTTGAACAGCCTTGCAGCCAATGTACCCAAGGTATTTGTTTGTCCACATCTATTGTTTGTTATCTTATATCTGTCTTACTGTTATCTTAAACTTTGCACTTGTTTCTTCTTGTGGTTGTGTGTGCAGGCAGTTGTTCTTTGCCAAGTGGAAAAAGCTAAAGAAGACATGCTGAACAAGCTCTACAGTTCTGTAAGGTAAGCTGCCTCAGTTGGTTTCCATTACTAGAGGAGGCATAATTGGCGGGTTGGGTAATATGTAATGCTATAACTACGGGTTAAATAGGACGGCATGGGTTGACCACCAAAGATTGTTGTATCCTAATTTTTTTAAAAGATTACAAGAAAACTACTACTAAAAATTTAGTCATAATAAAATGATGTGCACATTGGTCAACTTTTGACACGTTCGCCCATTTGACTGGTTCTTTTTATATAAGCTCGTTATTCACAATTGATATCAAATGCTACCGAAACGGACCAATCACTATATAAATAGCCCAAACTTATCATGCATACTTGTAGTCTATTTGAATACAACTTTAAACTCAATAATCCACCCCACTGCTGGTTTTGTTTTGCTGGCAGAATGTGTTTATGAGAATACCCTTTGTTAGTCTAAGCTCTTAGGAAAAAATCAAGGTTGTAAAATCGGTTGGCGGTCAACCACCTTCAAGCGATAAATCGGTCTTGGCGATATATAGGTTTCTTGGCGAGACCATAACTTATAAAGGAATTTATTTAAAAAAAAATTAATATTAGCAATATCCTAACAAAATAAGTCGATAACCACAAAAAACTAAAAAGTTTAACATGCTTGAAATAAAACCACAAGTCCATAATTATTTATCAATTTAAATTTAAATTCACAACAAAAATT